>ML828407.1:12983-35862 GCA_009831015.1 Picea engelmannii | reverse complement strand
CCTCCCATTGACAAGTGTCCCCACTCTCCCCTTTTCATTCCCCTGTCACATCTCCCACTCCCTCCTACCGTCACATCTCCCACTCCCTCCTACCTCTCTTCACCTCACACCTTTCCTCCACTCTCCCAGGTGTCATGTCCTCTTTCCCTTCATCCTCTCATCCTCTAACACCTATACATCCATGCTCCATGCCACTTTCACTTGTGTCGTGTTGCCTCTCCCTGTCATTGAGTCAACATCGCTCCTCACGATTGCCTCCACCTTTCACCTTCTGCCATACGTCTCCCTTTTCACCTCCACCTAAATGGTTGTCCTCACTCTCTCACCTGCCATCACACCCTCTTTCCTCGCCATATCACCACCTCATCCTTCCACCTGTTCACTGAGCATATGTTGCGTTCCGATGAGCCTGTATCATTCACCTGCATATCTTCCCCGCAAACATCCAGCAAGGTACAGATGACGAATGGGAAGTCACCACCTCTTCAAGTACAGACGTTGACTCTACCCTCCTAGATATCGATGCGGTAGTTAATATAGATATGGAAGGTGGGTGAGACATCGTCTCCTTCCTTAAATAGAAGGTCAGAAGGGACAAAGTGTAGAAGGTGACTGTCAGTCCTTCCTAACAAAGATCACGTCCGACAAAAGACTGCATGGGCAGTCTGCCCAATGTTTTCATGTACAGCCTAATAGAGAATCTCCTCAATGTCAAGCATTGATCTCCTGACATGACTGTGTTTCAGGGAATCCGAGCTAGTTCCAAGTTTATTTAGGCATTTTTGCCATTTTTTGTATCTATCGTTGGTAGAGCTAAGCTCCCTGCTGTAAAGTTTTGATGAAGCACTGATTTCCCTTGGCTATGTATCTATAAGTGAAACTTCTTGTTTAATGACATTCATCTTCTTATTCCATCCGGTTTCCATCTAATGTTGAAAGAGTTCGTCATTGACTGAGCCACATGAATCATTGTGACAGTGTTATATAAATGTTTTATGGTAACGTTTTTATGATTTATTTTAATGTTCTTGTGGTTTGAATACAAGAAGTTCTTGTGTTTAAATTCTTCCTCTTCAGGGTATTGGAAGCTTTATGCTCACAGTAGACCTTTTCACTTTCTAACAGAAGTCTTCCTCCTACTCACCCTTATTAAAACTTACTGTCTGAAGTTAAATTAAGACCTCACCTGTTCATGCATAGACTTAGTCCAAGATTCTGAGTTAAAACGATATTTTACTGAGTTTAGTTCCAGTCGATCACCCTTTTTATAAAAACATTGTGACATAAATTGATGGGTATTAGGCTTACTCATGCTGCAATCCAGGAGTGAAACCCAAGCGGTCCTTCCAATACAATTTACCATCTATAATACAATATTTGACAGTGTGTAACTTCAATGTCCTAGATTTAGATGGGGTTAGTTCACTGGGACACTGAAGGGTCAGTAAATAAGAAACAATATCATGGTACCAAACTGAAGAAGAGAATTTTTGTAGAATTTTAGTTGTGGGCACTATGACATCGAGTTCATTTATCTCTAAAAATCCTTCATTCTCTTACAGATGATTTATTCTGAGTGCTTTCAAATTTGATTCAGCCATAAATTTAGCCAAACCATGACCTTTAATAAGCTTTGTTGGTTTAACTTCCAGTTCGAACTCCTAAATTTTGGCTAACCATCTGCCTCTCCTTCCATCACTATCAGGTTGAACCAGTATATCCTTAACAGAATTGGTAGGTACATAAGCAATGATCTTTGAATGCAGTAAGTAAGTTTTGAAAGATTTGAGAGCCTTCACCATTGCATAAGCTTATTTTTCCAATATGTCATATTTTATCTCAACATCTCTGAGACTTTTACTAAAAAATGCAATCGGTTGCTCAAAACCTTCATCATTTTTTTTGTAACAGTACGGCTGCGATAGTGTGTTCAGAGGCGAAAGAAAAAATTAGAAACTCCTTTGTATAATCTAGGATTTCCAGTACTGGTGCTTCACTTATAACCCTTTTGATACGTTGAAATCACACTTTGGCTTCAGTAGTCCACTTAACCTCGTTTTCCTTCTTAAGCATATCTGTAATCAGTTTTACGATTTCAACAAAGTTTGGGATAAATCTTCTTAAGAAATTATTTTTCCTAAAAACGACTGAATTTATTTTACATTTCTAGGAATATTTATAGTATCTATTGCCTCGATCCTTTTCGGGTCGATCTTTATTCCATCCCTAGAAGCTATATGGACCAATAATTTACCTTCTTGCATTGCGAAATGAGATTTTTTGGGATTCAGAGACAAACCAAATTTGCGAAATTTTTTGAAAGTTTGCTTGAGGTGTACTAGATGTTTTGCATCAGATTTAGAAAAAACAGTTAAATCATCAAGGTAAATAACAACAAACTTATCTCTTTCGTGGATGAAAGTGATGTCCATAGCTCATTGGAAAGTTGCTCCTACATTCATTAAATCGAAAGGCATTTTGTCATACATAAAGGTACCCCAAGGGGTAGTGAACACAGTATTTTCTTTATCATCTTGATGTACTACAATTTGATTGTAGCATGAAAAGACATCAATCATATTCATTCCATTAGCTCCAACTACTTTCTCTAAATTGTGATCCATCTTAGGCAATGGATAATTGTCTTTAAGTGACGATCGATTTAAATTTCTAAAATCTACACACAGTCTGATTTCACCATTTTTCTTTCTTACTGGGACCAAATTAGCTACCCACTCGGATTATATTAGTGGGACAATAATATTGGCATCCATAAGTTTCTTGAATTATTTCTCTTTCACCGGCAGTAACATAGGGTTAATCTATTTGAGTTTCTACCTAAAAGGTTTGACACCTTGTTTCAGAGGAATTTTGTGTTCCATTATAGTAGTGTCATAGATTCTCAATTCATCATAAGACCAAGAAAAAACATATTTATATTTTCTAAGTAACTCGACATACTTACTTTTTATTTCTAGAGGAAGGTACTTAGATAATTTTACCAACCTTGGATTTTCTTTGGTACCTATATCGCAATCTTCAACCTCTTCTGGTTGAGGCTGTAAAGTGGACTTCAAAGGGATGTCGTCATGATTAAATAACCTTTATAAGGGGATCGGGACTTTGGGGATCTTATTATTTTTCAAAATAAGTATACGATGATTAGCAATCTTATCTCGAAACTCTTGGGGGTCTTCCCCTTCCTGCATGATCCAAGCGGGATCATTCTGTTTTTCTTGGTCGCCATGTGTTTCAGCAAAATCATCTACCATTTCTAAAAATTTCTTGAGTTGTTCATCATCCTCAAAAACCTACCAATGTTTTATGTTATTCGGTATGGAAGGCCTATGTCTCATATCTATATGATATTTGAGTTTGAAAACCGTTGGATATGTGAAGGTCAAGGTTTCTTTATCCGGCGAATCTGCTCATTGATTTTTAGTCCTAGGGATATAATGAACATTAACTGATGAGAAAAATTCTCAATCATATCCCAAGCATATTTCCTATAAGATATTAACCTTGGGTGCTTAGCCTGGTCTTGACGATTATTTTTTTTTATGATCAGTTCAACATCACCGTAGACTTATAAGTTCTTAATTTTTAATTTTCTAGCAGCTTCTAATCCTAGGACTAAAGCCTCATATTCAAATGAATTTTTAGTATAATCAATGTCCCACTGTATTCTATAAGAAAAAGGTATAATTAAATCATCATCGGGTTCCACGAATAGCACTCCAACTCCTTCTCCTTCACAAGATGAAGCACCATCAAAAAACATTTTCCAAACTCCTGAACTATATACATCTTTATTTATTTTTTCTTCTTTTTCTTTTTTCTTTTCTGTACAAATTTGTTCTATACATACATCAATATCATCATCAATATACATAATACAATTCCCTAAATCTTGATGAGCAATAAAAATAGGGTAGATATTTGGGTTCAGTGGGTCACTTACTGTAAACGCCAACCCGGTTTCTCTGTACAAGTGTGTGAACTGTCCTCCAAAGATCGGGATGGTGGTGTATGTCATGTCAAGTTGGAGGGATCCTCCAAGTTTGGCACCCTAAGACCTAGATAACAACATGCCATACTTTGGGAGTATATCAGCAACAACCACATCCATCAGAATTCTTTTTATAGGTATCTGTACAAGACTAACTACTAAGTCTTTTATCATGCCTATACATTTAACTTTTCTCGAATCAAACGAATACAAATATCCATAAGGTCGAGTGATTTAATGACCAAGTCTATCCATAATGGCTTCAGGAATTACATTCTAAGAGGCTCCAGAATCCAACATGCAATTATGGAGCTAGTGATCGTGCACAGTTAGCATGATATAGAAAGGGGCAACGGTACCTTTGGCACCTTCGAAATGTGGACCGAAAATTATGTCAGGCTTGTCATATTCTAGATTTATAACGTTGGCCTGACTTTCATTGTCTAAAAAACTAATTGTTTTAGCAATTTTCTTTCTGTATACTAGGTTTTTTTCCAGTTCGACAAGAGGTATAGGGATTTTGATTTTATTAATTTCATTTTCCAGACTAAAATTTCCCATTGTTTTATCAAATTCTATGGTTTGAGCCTTTATCCCCTTCTTTTTAGTTTTACTTTTTTGTGAGGTTTTTATTTCATCCACAGGAACCTCTATTTTCCTTGTGTTGTTGACTGGTGTTTCTGTCGACTTTGTCTTGATAGACTGTGTGTCAGCAGTTTTGGTTTTAACAGTCTATTTTTCAGCAGCTTTTAAAACTGCCTCATCTGTTTCCCCCCTTGGAAAAAATTTATTTACTGGGGTGGTTGTGACATTCCTGTTTCTAGGCCTTAGATTGTACTTTTGGTGGAGCTCAGCTATTATATCATCAATGATTCCTTGATAATTTGAATCTTCTGTAATATTTTTGTTCTTGTTATTTCCAGATCTGTATTCTATATTTAAGGATTTTTCATAATCTTGTCTCGTCAAATAAGGTTGTTGGTAGTCATCACCAAGATTATTTATGTCTTCTTCTAATTTCTCAAAATATTGCATGTCTTCTCCTCCTATAAAATTTTCATTTTTGAAGGGGGCTTGAATATTTTGGTCATCATTCTTAATTTGCCTTTGTTTTGTTTGAGGGTTAGAATTTCTTCTGAAATCCTTTCTAGGGAAATGATCATTCTTTGATTGGTCCAATTCCATTCTTGAGATATTATTCTACAATTATTTACTTATTCTCGCCGTGTCATCCATCTTGTCTTCCGAAGACCTCCCAGATCCTGAGGGTCCTCCTTGTTCTCTGTACCTTCTGGTTTCTTTATTTTCTGTTTCAAATTTTGTTTTTAACTTTTCTGATGCCATCATGTTTGACTCAATTTCTAAAGCATCATCTTGCATGTTGGTGAGATCTATAGATCTCCTTTCCCTCAACAACAGAGAGAAATTAGGATCAAAAGCCCCAGTAAAAGTTACTTCCGTTGTAGGTTGAGAAGGTTTAACCTCAAATGGAATTTTATTATACAATTTATTAAACCTTTGGGTAAACTCAAGAAATGATTCTGAATTTTTTTTTTCAGAGCCCCAAACTCGATTAGATAGTATAGATGATCTTTCCTTTCTCCCCATTGTCTGGTAAAATCATTTTCCATTTCATCGTATGATCCTATCGATCCTTCTGCTAGACCTTGGAACCAGGTTCTCACCTGCCCTTCAAAGGTTTGAACTAAGAGTATCAAATAAACATCCTCATGTTCAAGACCAAGGATGTCAGCAAATTGATCAAAGAAATTGATGTGTTCGACAACAGTCAAGTCTCCCTCCCCAGTGAATTTCAACAGAGTTTTCATATAATTGTCAGGTAGGTCATGGAGGGGAACTGGGAGTACTAGAGGGGCGTATCTAGTAGCTACCTTAGAAAAGCTTCCTAGGAGGGGGAGGTGGTCTTTGATCGGCTCCTCCTCCTTCTGCACCTCTGGCACCACCTACTCCAGCCACAGCCATTGAAAATTTAGGAGATGAAACATGGAGATTATAAGGGGGATTTTTAAAGGTGTGTGGTAACCCTTCAGTTGTGCTTGGACAAGGTGATATGGATTCGAGAAACTAATCATCAAGGGACAAGAAACTTGAAAAAGAGGGACTTGGAAAATGGGGACTGGTTTCTTCGGACTCACAGGGAGAATATACAGGAGAACCAACAGGAGTTGAGTCAAGGTAAATAGTATATTCTTCGAAGTTCTGAGAGATTGGAAACTGAACTTCAGGAAGTGAAGAAACGTCAATTGAGGTGGGAAGTGAGATAGATATTTTACCTTTATTGGTAAAAGAAACAGTTGAAAAAGTATCGGCTTTAAATTCGGGTAAGACCAACCCAGGCGCTAGGATTTAAATTCTATCGATGGGTGATTTTATGCAAAGGAGTGGGGCATTCGACTTTTCAAGTAGATCATTAGTATTTGACTGTGTAAATTTATTTTGATAAATCTTACTCATCGATGAAGCAGTTTTTTTAAGGTGTCTTCTTGATTTCAAAATTTTTTCTGGGTCGGATACAGGCAAAGTATGCTTGTTATATGGATTTTTTCTGGTATTCTTTCGGTTAGAAGCCAGTTTATTAATTGTGGAGTCACTAAGTGAAAGATGAAAATAGCCTTATAAAGTATTTCAATATTTGTTCGGTATCAAAGAAATAAATTATCAATGTCGTTCTTCCCAGGCAAAAAAAACTTTGTTTCTTTGTTCCCCGGCAACAGCGCCAAAAATATGTTGTTCTAGAGTTTATACTTAAGGATTTAAAGTATAAATTCTAGGCAACCGAAAAAGTAAAGAGGGTTTAAAATATTTAAAAAGAAAAATAGCTCTTTAGGAAAGAATCTATGGCTGATTTCTAAGTTGTCTTTGTCTAGCTTCAAATCGTTCATGGATGTCTATGTCTTGTTCAATGGTTTCCCATGAACGTTCAAGTTCAACCCGGGTGGTGGTTGTCTCTAGGATAGTATTAAACAAGGTTAAAGCAATGTTGGTTTGATTTGTGAGGTTGGGTTCAATGTTGGGATGTCTTGCAGCAGGTATAGTCATGGAGAAAAAGAAGGTTTAAAGATCTATCGTTTTTTAAGTTTGTTGTTTCTATTTTAGTTATATGAGAAAAAATTCCCAAATTTGAATTAATAATATAACAATTTCAGAGGTTGTTTCCCATATCTGAGTTAAATCTAAAACAATGTATGTGATGAAAGAAAACAAAATTTTGTTTAAACAACGTGAGGCATCAATCATGGAACAATCTCACTTTGTAACAGAAGAAGAAGTTAGACAAGAAACCTTTAATGAATCATAAAATATGGTGATCTAAATAGTTCACAGGTCTTGTGTCTGTTGATAGAAAACACAGAGGGAAATCAGTAAAACATTTAGATGAATAAATAAAAAATAACCACAGTAGATGTTGTACTAAGTTGTAGTTAAACATTCATCAAAGATGTCTAAGAAATGAAGCTAAATATGAAGAAACAGAAGAACACATAACTCGGGTTTGATGGAATATGGAGTCTCAGGTTCACATTTGTATTAATTCTGGTAAAGGAGAAATTTATCTTCTACAATCGGCCAAGAAAAATCCTTCTCCAAGTCTCTTGAAATTATTTTTATATAAAGTCTCTCAACCCTAGACGGTTGGAACTTTCCTTACTCCTAGATATTTAACAGTTACAAAAATAAAGACTTGAACCATTTCATTGCTTTCTTTCCTATCTTCTTACATACACCGGTATAACAGGTTGCATGTATCATTTCATCATTTCTTTGAAGTACTTGCTTCACTTGGCTCAAAACACTCGAAACACCTCTTTATAAATTGTGCTAATCTTTTCAAAGGCTCCGACGCATCCTTTGCTTCAAATAGATAATGCTTCCTCTGAATTTTCGGCAACTTGTCCTCAATCCTTTTATCCTCAAATTTTATTGATTGTAACTGTAAGTTTGGCTTCACCATCCATTTGTCCATTTGTGTAACATATACCTATATAAACTATGAAATTTCAATCTGAACCTCATTCAAGCTCTCTTTAATGTTCATTTGATGCCTTATAACATTGATCTGTCCTAGTAGTCTAGGACAATCACCTTTTCCCATGCCTAGCAATTTTCTATCTAGCACATCGAAGGTTTCTTCACAATCTTCCTTAATTTCTTTGGCCAATATTTTTCTCTCAACTATATTGGCTTCCCATGTTTTTAGTAGCATGTCTCCTCTTATTTGTTCTGCGATAGACAACCTAGGAGTTACTGATACTTCTTCTTTAGCCGAAAATATGACTATTTTTTGAAAATCGGCCCAGGCTGTTGTAGCCTCTTTCTCTTTGAAATAAATGTTCTCTAATGATTGACTTACTTCCCGAAAATAGTTTTGAATTATCTCTACTTTAGGAAATAGGCTTTGTTGTTCTGCCTCTATCTTCTGATGCACTTCCAGTGCCTAGGCTTGGAATATCGTTATATTTTCCACCTGTCTTTCAATAGAACACAATTTATCTTGCAACTGCCTTACTAATTCCTCTTGTTGAATGACCTATCCTTGACTGGCTTGCATATTCTTATACATATCATCTAAACTAGACTTGAGTAGATGAATCTTTTGTTTGTCAGCAACTCTGGCCTATTCCAGTCCTTTATTTATCTCATCTCTAATATTTTTCTTTGTATTTTTTATTTGAATTTGCAACTAGGTTATCATTTGATTCCTTTGTTTCAGCCTTGCTTTCAAATTATCAACTGAAAACAAGTTTTCCATAGCAAAATATCCTAGAGAGCCTTCTACCTCTGTGGCAAAGTCTTCCTCTTCTAGATTTTGTCCATCTACAAGCATCCTGTGCTTTTTGACCAATGTACCTTCTTTCAGGTGCATTTATTGTTTCACTACAGCTTTTCTATTTTTACTAAAAAAGAAGTCAGAGGAAGGTATTTCTTCAATAGAGATTGGGGTGAGGTCACTTATGTACATAGCGCCGATATGGGGAGTCCCAAAACTTGACTACAAAGGAGTCAATGCTATAATAGGGTTGTCTAACTCTGTGAATTGTGTTCCTTCTTTTGTTTTGGGGGTATCAATAGGAATAGTTGACGATAAAGGAGAAGCCATTTGATTCGGTTTTAAAGGTGTCTCGGACTTAGAAACTATTTCAGACACTGGATGTTCTATCTACGAAGTTTCTGATCTTTGTGAAGACACTTTGGGATTCTTTGGGTTTTCCTCTGTAGTCCCTTTATCCATAGACTTTGGTTCAAAACCTGGAGGTATACTTTCTTGTTATGAAGGAGGGGTTATCGATTCTCCCTGTAGTATCCTTGGAAACCCACTTCATTTGTGCTTCTGGAAAGCAAGAAAGCTTCTTGTAGGTCAGGTGGTAATGCCTAGAATCTATATAATATCTCCTCATAGGCTCTGGATCCTTTAAATATGTCGTCACAGGGGGAGTCTTCATGCTCATAAGTTTTCATATTGTAATGAGCTAGATGATTTCCCACAATTTGATATGGATCATGCCTTCTGAGTTCAACATCTACCAGTTTAATGTCTTAAAGTGTTGCAGCTTCTACCTTGGAATGGCTAAACTTTAGCAGTGAAAACATCCCAATCTGTACAGGAAAAGCTGGCCAGAATTTCTTCTGAACTGATTTTAACTCTTTGTCAATGCCTCATGTTATTATTTGATAAGCTACTTATCTGCACACCAGTCTATCAGGAAGAAACTTTGGGAGAGAATGAGTGGGAATTGAACATATGAATATTCTGACATAAGAGAAATTATATTCGATAAATATTTTTCTTTTTCTTCCCATAGTTTAGAGTGATAAAAATGGATGGGTTCAACACAGGTTGGATTCTAGCTCCAATTCATCAATGATAAAGGGATCATATAACAGATAGCATCCATGACATATGCAGACATATAAAATGACATAGGTTGTCCTTTTGAATTTTCCATTTGGTACTCAGTGATCTCCTTGGTTAGGTTATCCGATAGAATCTCATCCCAATTGAAAGAGAAACCCTCGACCACCTTGTGCATAATTGGTACCCATTCCGTCGGGAAATGGGTAGGGATTTTCCTCCCAAAAATTCTACATAACATCAGAGATATGTAGACCACATATTCATTTAATGATGCAGTGGGATAAACACCATGGGAATCAATTCTAAATTTCATTGGAATTCCCCACCATGTTTTGATTATATCTGAGTAGGTTTGGTCAAATTCTGTACACTCCTTCCATTGAAACGCTTCTACGAATTAGGAATTATAACTATATTTATAAAAAGGGGATAGCTTATACATTACTTGAATGTGTTCTGTCCTGAAAGAGTCAATGACGACCTTTTGATGATTCACGATGCTCCTGGTCTGCACATCGGTGTTCATCAGAGCCCGGTTTATCATGTCATTGTATGGCATGAGCTTCAGCCATGTAGCTATTTTATGGAGCTTGTCGTCTGCTATATCTCTGAGTTTATTTTCAGTCTTATCAGTCCTTTTGTTTCCAAAATAGTCTAGGCAATTCCTAACCTCATGCTCCAAGATTTCAAAAATCTACATCCAGGAGCTAACCAAATCTACAACATGTGTTGTGGTATCAGATAGAACATCCGAGTTTATATTTGAGCTTTCACCGGTGTCATCACTCTTTTTCTGCATTTTCTTGGGTGCCATGATACCTTTATTCACCTTTGGCCTACCTTAATTAGACTGTGCTTCTACGGGTGATAAATCCATTCGCCTTAATGAGGAGAGTACAACTGGAGATACGTGTCTTACACTATAATATATTTCATTAATCTATAATAAATGTTGCCAAATATCAGTGATTTGAAACCAGGAGTTCTAATGAAATGTCTTTGAAAAATCCTGAAAAGAGAAAATGCGAAAAACCAATTTATATCGTTAACCTTTGTTTTGATGTTAAGTTAATCACACTCAAGCACTTAATACTTTTGGGACTCCATGCTTCGGGTTGTTTTGGGTGAGATGAGTGATAATTCTCCAATTTCAAAAAACACGACTGATTAACAAGATATTAAGTATGTTTAAACTTTAATTAATCATGATTAAACGACATTTCGAGACTTACGCATCGGGATTTTGAGTTGTCGCTTGAGTTGAGATTCCGGAAAACAAAAATACTATAAGCTTATATTATCATTGAACGTTTTTAATTATTCTTATTTACTTGGTTTAACTTCTTTTAAAATTGCTTTTCGTGACTTCGGTATCGGGACTTTGGGGTTGTCGTTAAATATCAAACTGCGTAAATCACACAACCCTGAAACCTGAAGCTTAAGCAAAGCTTTTAACATTTTGACCCCTTTTTTTAAATCCAATGGTGGCTCCATAACCTGTTAAGACATTTATATCGTTGGATTGATCGGATGACCCTTTTTTTGATAGTGATTATCCAAATGCATTTTTGTACTCTTTTTATTTAAATAAAAAACGAAATTTTATTTTAGTGTAATATTTTTTTAGGAAAAAATAAAGTTTGTTTTAACAGAGAGGTTTACTTCTTCGTTCTAGCTCACAATGTCTTCGCATGACTCTTTATTTTTTGTGTTGTTAATATTGACGATACCAGATGAAATGAGTGATGAAGAGTTGAGAAAAACTATCGAATTGTGAAAGGATCGGACCATCCTAATTCAATCTTTTGCATAATGTTTCACTTCAACAATGAATGGTTATCATGAGATTTACTTGCATTGGTATCAATATTTTTTGGAAAATAAGTTAGTTGCTCTCGTCCTAAATGACATTAATATTCTAACTGGTTAATATATCTTCTCTTATAATTTTTGTGTCGATAAGGATTTTTTATAACATGATTTTTCCTTATCATACTTGTAGCATTTTTTTCATTTAACTTTGATATATGATTTTCTTCATGCACTGATGTTTCCTTCTTAATGATTGAATTTTGATTATTAAGTATATATGGAGCTTCCATCATTTGTACTCCAACATCTCTATATGTTTTTTCTTCAACTGGATTGATAGCTTCTTGATTTTTAATGTCAGGATTTTTAAGTTTCTCTTCTTTTAATTTTCTAATTTGTTCTAGTAGCTCGTGATTGAGGTTTTTCAAACGAGAATTTTCTTGATTTTTTTTTGATAGGTTCTTTTTAATATCTTGATTCTCTTGTTCCAACTTTTGAACACATTGTATTCAAAACTTTGAATTCTTGATCTATGTAGGTAGTTTTTGACTGTGTTCTTTTATACAATAAATTTCTTCATTTTTATCTTTGATAACTTTGTCAAATTCTTTTTGTATCCTTGATATTGATTTTTATTTTTTTGAAGGATCACCTTCGAGATATATTTAAAGTGTTTTTATAAAGGTATTATTGATTTTGACCTCATAGAAGGTATTATTGATTTTGACCTCATAGAAGGTATTATTGATTTTGACCTCATAGCAGTGTCCTTGAATGTCATCATTTTCTTTTTAAAATAGAACATCACAAACTTTTTCTCCATGTTTAAGATGAAGGTACCTAGTTTTTTAAACCAGGGTAACCCAAGAATGATGGCAATCTCTTCTTGAAACATATATGTAACATTGAATTGAGATTTATATTCATATTCATCAATTGTCACTTGTAACTCCTTAATTTCATTTTGTTTCTTGTGAAAAATATCTTCATTTTCAGTTGTATTTGACTCTGGGATTAACAATTGGTTTTCCAGATTGATATTAATGTAATTCTCATCATGATTCATGGTGATAATCATGTTAATTTTCTTCCCTTGAATACTCCTTTTTAATGTAAATACTATGCAACATGAAATTGGACAACCTTCATAAGAAAATCTTAATTTTTCCTTGTTATTAGGATCCATTCATTTTTTCGATAATTTATGATAATTAATATCTTGAATAACGTTCTTGTATTTGTGAATTATCCCTCTATCTTAATGAAAAGTAATAAAAAAAAAAAATTTACTTCAAAACTTCTATTTTTATTCTCTTTTTATTTTTCACCTTGTATAATTTTCTTTTATATATATATATATATATATAAATTATTTTTTATATATTAAAAATAACACTTTTTAAGTGTCACCCTTATAACTTGTACTTTACAGTTTTTCCTTTTTCTTTTAATAAGGAAAAACACTTTTTGACTTTGTAAAAATGTGTTAAATTTTTAAAACTTCAATTTCCCATTTAAATGTAAAGTAATTATTTAAGTAAAGTAATTACTTATTTTAATTGATCCTTTTTTAAATTTGATTTGGAACTTTTTTCAATGTACTTTTTTTTTTCTTCTTAGGAATACTTTTAAATGAGGTACTTGGAATTTACCCTAGATATTTTTTTTCTTTTAACATATAACCACCTAAAATTTCATTATCCTTCATCTTTTACGCACTTTAATGACAATATAATGTGTGGCTTATCAATAAAATTGTGTTACTTTAAACAATTGCTTAAAAAACCATTTAGAATTTTTACCCAGTGGGGTGATTGCACGGAACGAATATCCACTGGACAGACACAGTCGTATGGATCAGTGCAACATAATTATTTCTCTAATCGAGGTTTGTATGGAAAATGCAACACTGGTACAACAATGAGGCCTGGTACGATATTGTCTTGAAAACAACGGTTGTATGGAAAATGTACCTTTTATCACATGAAGTTGTCAAGGGTTGTAGGTGTGTGTCAAAAATGTTTGAGTCTATATCCTTGCCCTGCCTCTCTCTCTCTTTCACAAGCTAGGTCTTTAAGTTTTTCCTCTTCAGCTGGAAAAGTCATTTTTTGTTTGTCCCTTTTTGTCTAAGTGACCTATTTTCCCTTGTTGTCTTACCCAAAAAAGTTTCGGCTCGAAGCCTTTCTGTTTTATTTTAAGGATGAACACTCATCTCCTTTTCCTTCTATTTTCCCAAGCCCATAGCCAGTCGTCCAAGACTTTTTTTACACAGGCCACAACCATGGACATCAAGCACAGATTTCATAAGAGTCCATTTCGAGCTCAAAACGCAAGCAACAGGCGGGTTTAGTTTTCAGCGGTAGAGATCCCTCGTGGAGTTCAAATTAGTGGCTCACAGGTATTCAGAATATCAAAATTGCACCAAGTATAGTGCCATAGCAAAGAGTCTGAAGGCCCGGAGCCCAAAATGAGCATGAGCCATAGATCTTAAAGGGGGATAGGTGGCAACCGATCTAAGGGTTTGCAGAAATGGGCTTCGAAAGATTAGAAGTGAGAAATGTGCAAAGTTCCCAAAAATCCAAAACCCAGACTCTCGAAGTAATCCGAACCATCCAATCCAAAGGGACACGTGGAGGTAGATCCCTCGCTTTGGGGTTCGGCACTCTAGAGAATCATGGAAGTCAAGTATTGAAAGGTATCGAAGTGTCGAAGTGCTAAAAGTCCTGAAGCGCCGAAGTGCCAAAGTCCCAAAGCACCGAAGTTTCAAAGTCATGAAGCATCGAAGTGTCGAAGTCCCAAAGCACCGAAGTGTTGAAGTCTCGAAGTCCTGAAGCACCGAAGTGTCAAAAATTCAAAGCATCGAAGTGTCGAATTCCTAAATTTGTCAAAGTGTTGAATTCCTAAATTTGTCAAAGTGTCAAAGTCCCAAACTGTTGAAGTGCCAAAGTCCTTAAATGAATCTAGACCGTCAATCTATGGGGGACCATGCATCATCAGATCCCCAGCTTCAGGTAAAATCACATGGAGGGAGCCCAGGTTTGAGAATTGATTTTCCCGAAGTCCGAAGACCTGAAAATATCTCAGCCATCGATCTCAAAAGTCCACGCGTTGTCAGATCCTTAGCTCCAGGGGATTTGATTGGAGGAAAATGAAGTTTGAGTTTTGAGATTTTTGAAGTCCAAAGACCTGAAAGCATCTCATTCGTCGATCCGAGAGGGCCACACATCATCAGATCCCTAGCTTTAGGTAAACAAACATGGAGGAAGCATAGGTTTGAGATTTTATTTTCCCAAAGTCCAAAGACCCAAAAATATCTTAGTCGTTGATCTGCGGGGGCCATGCGTCAGTATATTGTAGGCTTCGGATAAAAGCAAGTGGAGGAAGAGTTGATATTTGAGAACTCTGAAACCTGAATCACAAATAAAATACCATCCATTGATTTGAGAAGGACATAGCTGAGTCGTTGATCAAAAGGCCTCATCTGAGATCGCAAGATCAGTTGTCGCGCTCGATTGCGGGGTCAGAAGGTGCTCGAGCTTTAAAATTTTGAGGGTGGGCTGCAATCAGAACCATGGTTTTGAGAAGGGGACAGGTGGTGGCTCGTGGTGAATTACAGGGACAAAAGAAGTTTTTTTCCAAACCACTCTTGGTTGCATCCTCAATCACATGTCTATGTGAGGTCATAACCCCAGGTCACATCTATGAAGGAGCCAAAGGAAAGGGTAGTGCCCTCCTCCAAAGTACAGTTCATTGCATGGACCTCAAATTTGGTGGGTGATTAAGCTTGGAAGTGGTGCTAAATTTAGCAGGTGTGCTCAGATCTCAGATCAGGACCAGATCTACGGCCACAGTTCATTGCGGGGATGCAACATGCTCGGGTGATAGTTTTCTTGAGTGGTCCATCAATTGAAACCATGTTAAGGAAAAATTAATACGTGGTGGAAGATGGTGAATTGTGGGCTCAAAATCAGTGTGTTTCCAAACCTCTTTTGATGGCCCCGCAATCACGTGCTCCTATAGTGTCCTATCCAAGAGAAGCACGTGGCTGCCCCCTGAGAATTAAGTCTCGTTGCAATCCTGAGACAAGGCAGTGAATGAAAATAGAGCTGGTAGTTGAAACCTCGGCTCACTCCATAAATGGAAGGCATGGAAGGCTCGGTCGGGAGGACTGAACCGTTAGTCTGTGGTACCCCTGTGGACAAATTTTCCTGCAGACCCGTGTCGATCTGAGCTCGCATATGATAGAGGGATACATGCAAAGTCTGACAGAACACTACTTAGTCGCAACTCTTTGAATGTAGTGATCATATCACACTCCTTATAGTCGGGGACAAATCTGAGTATAAATGTTTCAATTTGATATTTTGTCATGGTCATCAATTGGTCGAGTAGAGCTCCCTATATTGTAATATTTTGATGCCAAAGTTGTTCTATGGTTATGTATCAAATTTAAGACTTTCACATTAATAGAAGTCAACCTCTTTTCATCTCTCTATAAAAACTATGCTAAAACACTCGAGCATGGAGGATCCAGTCGAGGGTTGTGATGTTATTGTAATGTAGGTTTGATTACAGTGCTATCGTGACCATTTTTAGTCAGCGCCCTTGTTATCTTATTTATCCTCACACTGAATGACACAGGCATGGAAGATCCAGTCAAGTTGTTGTAGTTTCATTGTGATGTAGGTTTGATCATTATGTTGCTATGACTTTGTTCCTGTGACATATCTCAGTGTTTGAAGCTTGAGTTTAAGAGTGCTCTTGAGCCTGATTTTTTCTTCACCAAGCTGTTTGAAAGCCTGATTCCCATGGCTGACTTGTCCAATTTATCACTAATTCATCCTTCTTCTCTCCCTTAAACTCAATTCACTGACTGAAGTTAATGAGGCCCTCACATCCCTGTGCATTGTCTGCCCAGTTTATGTGTTAGAATCATTCTTGTACTAAGTTTTGTCCATTTGACTTCCACTCATAAAACCAACGTCCACCAAACATTATGATGGGTAATGGGGTTATCCTCTTGTAATATGAGGGTGACTCTCAATGATAACATTCATGGCATCATTTTCGAGGAATGGATTGAAGACATTTCCCTGGGTAATAACGAAAAAGAAATATTGATTCTGAAGCTGCATCAGATATCAGTGACTTGAAGATTGCAACTTGCACCTGGCGACTCCACTATTTCAGTTGTGGCTCTGAAACAAATACACATGAGGTATACTCTATAGTTGCCTCTAGCAACACCTGAAGCTGACCCAGAGTAAATTATCAGAAAGGAAATCTTTCTCAAGAAGGCTTTTAGTTGTTGTCCTAGATTGAAAATCTCCCTGGGAAGAATGATATTTCAGAGATCCAATTTTAGATGGTGAACTAATGCTAGACACATTATTTTGACGACACATCTTAGCTCAAAGTTTTGAAATGGAAAATATTTTAGCTCAAAGTTTTGCCTTCTGTGATTTTTCAGAAATAGTGGGTTTCTCTAATCCACTGCCTGATAGAGATGAATGGGAAGGAATCCTTCCTAAATTCCGAGGAAAATAGTGGGAAGTACCAGCTGAGCATTTGTTGTACTTTCATGAATTTATTCATCGACTTCATATTGTGCATGAAGATGTTTAGATTAAGCTCTTAAATTATTCATTGCAGGGGATTTCTCATGATTGGTGTCGATCTCTTCCCATTGCAAGCATCAGCTCTTTCACAGGTTTTCATGAAGCTTTCAATTCATTTTGTAAATATTTTTTCTCAGCTGAGTATCTTTATGAAAAATATTGTGATGAGTTTTCTTCGCTTTATAAAGATTCAGCCTGTCAAAAAGACCATATTTGTGATGAAACATCTATTGTGAAAGAAAGTGTTTGCCATGAAGATCATGAGGTGTCAAATGATATTCATTATGACAGAAATAACATAGAAATGTTTGGCATCATGTCAAATGTATCTGTTATTTTAAGCATTCATCAAGATCAACATGTCTCTTTTGAATATTCCAATGTCGAAGAGCAGGTGTATTCTGCAGTAGATATTTCTCCTAACTGTGAAGCTGAGATAGATGATAATCTAGTGACCAAAGCTAGGAAAGATTCCTCTATATGTTTTCTTAGATTTTCAAAATTGAAGGCATATTTTGCTTGCTTCTCTTATGAAGGAAATGCAGAGGATGTTTCGGTCCTTGAAACAAATGTCTTTGGCAGCCTTGCTTATGATGGAGAAGTGATTTCAACTACTGACAAGAACAACAAACTTTTGATGAATATACCAACAAAGATGATGAAGAGCAGAGATTTTCCATGGTTCATGCATATGAAGATTATGAATCTGATCCTTGGGAGAGCCATGAAGGAGAAATGGAAGAGCTAAATGTGCAATTTATCTCCTGTTCAGAGCCTGTAAATGAGCAGATATCACCTGGAATTATCCAACCTACGTCAATTCTCCACCCACTTGTACACTCTGAGAACATCAAATGACGGGTAAGAAACCATGAAGGACAGGAGGTAATTTCTTACCAGTTGAGCTTTCTTGATTATAAATTTTCTGACCCTGTGGGGTTATATATGGAGCTGTGTTTTCCTAAAGCATTGGAGCCTGCAAAATTATTCATCTTATCATCATTTGGGGGTATTTTCAGTGTTCCAAGACATGTTTTCCTTATGCTGTCATACTTCATTTACCTTTTGTGGATCATTTGCAGTGAATAAAAGAATCATATTACTACATAATCTGGGTGGATATGGTGGAAGTTTGCTTCCACCTAGCACGTTGTAAAAATCAATTAGCCTAGGATTGTACATAAATAAGATCCTTCTGGATCCCATGTGTTTCTTTTCATTTTTTAGTAGAGTAGTGTACACATTTCCATGTTTCCTTCAGCGAAATTCTTGAGATAGACTCCATAGGACAACAACACAAGGCACTAGAACTGCACGTTCTTGGCAACTCACAGGGAGCATGCTATCCCCTATGGAGCCAAATTTTATCACATGAAGTTGTCAAGGTCCATAGGTGTGTGTCAAAAATGCTTGAGTTTGTATCCTTTCCCTGCCTCTCTCTCTCTCTTTCATAGGCCAGGTCTTTAAGTTTTTCATCTTCAGCTGGAAAAGTTGTTTTTTGTTTGCCCCTTTTTGTTTAAGCAAACTGTTTTCCCTTGTTGTCTTACCTGAAAAATTTCCGGCATGAAGCCTTTCTATTTTCTTTTAAGGATGAACACTCATCTCCTTTTCCTTTTATTTTCCTAAGCCCACAACCAGTCATCCAAGTCTTTGTTTATACAGGCCACAGCCATGGACATCAAGTGCATCTTTCATAAAATTCCATTTCTATCTCGAAACACAAGAAACATGCGGGTTCATTTTTCAATAGAAGAGATCCCTTGTGGAGTTTAGATCAATGGCTAACAGGTATTTTGAATCTCAAAATTGCACCAAGTATAGTGCCATAGAAAAATTTTCAAAGGCTCGGAGCCTGAAATTAGAATGAGCCATAGATCTTAAAGGGGGACAGGTGGCAACTGATCCGAGGGTTCGCAGGAATGGGATTCAGGATATTTGAAGTGAGAAGTGCGCAATGTTCCCAAAAATCCAAAACTCAGACTCCCAAAGTATTCTAAACCATCCAAGCCAAAGGGACGTGTGGAGGAAGATCCCTCGCTTCAGGGTTCGACTCTCCGGAGAATCGTGGAAGTCAAGTATTGAAAGGTCTCGAAGTTCCAAAGTCCCAAAGCATCAAAGTGTCAAATTCCCGAAGCACCGAAGTGTCGAAGTGTCGAAGTCCCAAAGCACCGAAGTGTTGAAGTCCTGAAGCGCTGAAGTGTCGAAGTCTCAAAGTTTCCGAAGTGTCAGAGTCCCTAAGCATTGAAGTGTCGAAGGTTTGAAATGAATCTGGATCGTTGATCTGCAGGGGGCATGCGTCATCAAATCCCTAGATTAGGGTAAAAGCACATGGAGGGAGCCCCAGTTTGAAATTTGATTTTATTAAAGTCTGAAGACCCGAAAAGATCTCATTCGTCGATCTCAGAAGTCCACACGTCATCAATTCCTTAGCTCCAAGGGATTTTCTTAGAGGAAAATGAAGTTTGATTTTTGCGATTTCCGAAGTCCGAAGTCCGGAGACCTAAAAGCATCTCGGTCGTCGATCTCTGAGGGCCACAGGTCATCAGATCCCTAGATTTGGGTAAAAGCACATGGAGGAAGCCCAGGTTTGATATTTTATTTTCTCGAAGTCTGAAGACCTAAAAAGATCTCAGTCATTGATCTGTGGGGGCCATGCGTCAGTGGATTGTAGGCTTCAGATAAAATAAATTGGAGGAAGAGTTGATATTTAAGAACTATGAAACCCAAATCATGAAGAAAATCGCGTCCATTGATTTGAGAAGGGAAGAGTTGATCCATTGATCAAAATGCCTCATCCGAGATCACAAGATCAATGGATGTGCTCGATTGCAGGGTTGAAAGGTGCTCGAGCTTTAAAATTTTGAGGGCAGGCCGCAATTAGAACCATGGTTTTGAGAAGGGGACAGGTGGTGGCTCGTGGTGAATTACAGGGACAAAAGCAGTTTTTTTCCAAACCATTCTTGGTCACATCCACAATCACATGTCTGTGTGAGGACATAGCCTCAGGTCACATCTATGAAGGAGCCAAAGGAAAGGGTAGTGCCCTCCTCCAAAGCACAATTCATTGCGCGGACCTCAAATTTGGTGGTCGATTAATCTTGGCAGTGGCGCTAAATCTAGCAAGTGCACCCAGATCTTAGATTGAGACCAGATCTACGACCATAGTTCATTGTGGGGATGGAACATGCTCGAGCGATAGTTTTCTTGAGTGGTCCCGCAATTGAAACCATGGTAAGGAAAAAGTAATAAGTGGCGTAAGGTGGTGAATTGCGGGCTCAAAAGTGGTGTGATTCCAAACTACTTTTGACGGCCCCATAATCACGTGCTCCTATAGCGTCCTATACAAGAGAAGCACATGGCCGCCCCCTAAGAATTATGTCTCATTGTGATCCCAAGACGAGGCAGTGAATGAAAATAGAGTTGGCGGTTGAAACCTCGGCTCACTCCATAAATAGAAGGCATGGAAGGCTTGGTCGGGGGGACTAAACTGTAAGCCCGTGGTACCCCTGTGGACAAATTTTCCTGCAGACCCATGCCGATCTGAGCTCGTGTCTGATAGAAGTTTACATGCAAAGTCTGATAGAAGACTGCTCAGATGCAATGATTTGAATGTAGTGATCAGATCACACTCCTGATAGTCGGGGACATATCTGAGTATAAATGTTTCAATTTGATATTTTGTTATGGTCGTCAATTGGTCGAGAATAGCTCCCTATATTGTAATATTTTGATGCCAGAGTTGTTCTCTGGTTATGTATTAAATTTGAGACTTTCGCATTAATAGAAGTCAACCTCTTTTCATCTCTCCGTAAAAAAATGTGCTAAAACACTCGAGCATGGAGGATCCAGTTGAGGGTTGTGATGTTATTGTAATGTAGGTTTGATTACAGTGGTATCGTGAAAAATTTTAGTCAGCTCCCTTGTTATCTTATTTCTCCTCACAATGAATGACTCAGGCATGGAAGCTCCAGTCAAGTTGTTGTAGTTTCATTATGATGTAGGTTTGATCATTATGTTGCTATGATTGTGTTCCTGTGACATATCTCAGTGTTTGAAGCTTGAGTTCAAGAGTGCTCTTGAGCCTGAGTTTTTCTTCACCAAGCTTCTTGAAAGCCTGATCCCCTTGGTAGACTTGTCCACTTTCTCACTAATTCTTTGATCAAAATCTGGACCAGGGGGCAAAATTTTGCTCAAATTTCAAAGTGCTCAGAATCTGACGAAACCTATGCCATTATGTCCATCTCGTCTTCCCGATTCCGGCGGTATATTTACTTTCTCAAACGGAGTCCGTATGGAGAAGATATCGCGATCTGTTCACCAAGGCAAACAGGCAAAAATTTGATGCTGACTGGGCAGTCCGTACATGTTGACTGGACAGAGGCCGTACAGCTGACGTGGCAACCGTACGGTGACGTGGTACCTACTGACGTGGCAGGTGATGTGGCATATTTTGGTTGGCTGACTGTGAGCGAGTTATATGGCGACACGTGGCATCATTTGGGCGAATAGAAGGGTGCCATGTGGCCCAATCAAGGGATGCCACGTGGCACCCCTGTATTGGTTAATTGTATATTGGTTCGTTGTTTAAAATTTTGATAGTCCACCGATTTTGAACTCCGAACCTCCATGCGCCATTCAAAGCCTTTGCAAAGTCCACATAACCAACGCGCCACCATAGTAGCTCATACTATTTAATGGATTTTAATTCATTTAAGTTTGAGTTATGTTTTAAATGGAAAGGGGGGTCGGGTCGGGGCTTAGCCCGGACCCAAAGTCCCATGGTGTTATACATATGACCATACACCAATGTTTGCACGTGGGTTTCTTAATTCGTGGTCGTTTTGAATGTTGATGTGACCATATATATGCGTGGGTTTCAAACTATATCACCGTGCTATATTATATTGTGCGGGGTTTAAAACTATGGTTTATGCCATGTTTAATATGGCGCGCGGATATATATGTATTGTGTTGACCATTGTGTATTAGCGCCAGGTTGAAACATAACCCGTGTGTTTTCGTTATTAACCAATGGTTTAATAATGTGCGTGGTTTCAAACGGTTGGCACGGTTTTAAAACCGTTAGCACTTTTTGGCATAGCCCGAGGTTTTATGAGCCATGTGCCCGAGAGCTAGGTGGTTGGGGACTGGAGGCACCCTAACCATTCTACGGTTTGCACCGTTGGCACGGTTGCACCCGGTGCCAGGTTATAATGCGTTTTGGGAGCGTGTTCCTGGTGGATGCACACAGAGGTGCGTTTTGTAGAGCCTGTTCCAGCAAAGCTTGAAGGAGGAAAATGGAGGAGGCCTAACTTCTTCATCGTTTGGCCGATTGAGGTGCCGTAAAAGCCCAGCTAGGGGTTTTTGGATGTGATGGATCCATTGGTGCTTTTTTATAGGCCATTTGAAGACTTCTTCTACGATTTTTTCACCATTGAAGTTTCAGCAAGCTCCAGGGAGCTTGAAGCCCTCTTTGATGGAGGACATGGTTTGGTGAGCCTATGTTTGTTTTCTATGATTGAATAATCATTTTTGGCTAATTGATATGCTCTGAACACATTGGGA
>ML828406.1:84972-105850 GCA_009831015.1 Picea engelmannii | reverse complement strand
TTTTGCACAATTTAGGATTTATTGAATGAAGTATTCATTCACAACAACAGTGAAAGAATGAAAAGACTGCAAGTAGGAGATGGGAGGAAAGAACAATAATCCTAAACTAGATGAGACTACAATCAGGCAAAAGTTCGTGGCAATTATGTGTAAAACAGAGGATTCACAGTATGATCCTTCAGTTTGCAGCACACAATCAAGTTTGCAGCGAATGAATCTTAGACAAGGGTTTAGTGAAATGGGTTTGCAAATCCACAAGTATGGAAAAGGAAAATGATTTTGAAAAGGATGATATCTCATACCTGAGTAAAAACACAGTTAGTGATGGTTTTTTCAAGTGAGAAAAATAGAGGGTTTGTTGTGCCTTCAATGCATACAGTTTGTAGCACTAACAGGAAAATGCAGTCGATAGGTTCATGGTTGTACGAAATGACTGCAAATTAATTTTATTGGTATAAAGTAAGAAACTTGGGTCTGCAAAGGCTTAAGATACAAATATTGTAGGATTTGACCAAGTGAAAGAATTTTGCAGCCCGCAGAAAAATTATAGCGACTAGAGTCCAATATGATAAACCTTCAGAAGTCCCATTTAATTATTAAATAGGGTACCTGATATATGTGAAGTTTCAATGGTTGTCCCATGAATTAAACTGACAATTCCTAGAAGCCTTTAATCTACCTTCATTTGTTACAGGAAATTCGTAGTATTATAATTCAACCAGTTTGCAGCGCGCTATATACAAAATGATAAACCCTCCTTTTGAAAACGACCCTTTAGAGATACTTGTTGATGTGATGGAACTGAAAACTAGAGTTCATCATATGTGCTAACATATGTCTCCACATGGGGATAGAGACCTCCCTATGAGGCTCCAAGAACATTTGTAGTTCCAATGCCTTATCTGTGAGTTGAATATGATAATAATTTCAACGGTTGTTGACTTGCTTGCAAGTTAAATCATCTCACAGAGACCAACTGCTATTATGATGCAACCACACTCCTCACGGCATGATCGCTTCACCAGGACCTTCTTTTCCCCTCGGCCCGAAGAACATAAATGTTCTTCTATTCCCTTATCGGAATGTCTACCCACAGATTTTTCCTTCTTCGATCCCCTTCTCTACACTCGGGGGATCGGAACTTCACGCTTCGAAACTCGCAACTCTAAACAACTAGACTTCGAATCTCCGATACGCAATAAGCTGAGATGCCGAAACTCCAGTCTCGCTCCCTCGCGACTTCGCCTTTCGCGAGTTCAATGGATTCCTCCCTCGACTCCCGAGGCTCGAGACGTCGATACTCGCTATATCATTGCCTCGCAACTTCGCTACTCGCAAGGTCAACCAATTCCCTCGTCGACTCCCAATACCCGAAACGCCGAACTTTCGATAGTTTACGCCACCTGTCTTTCACTACCACTTGTGGCCCACACTGCTTATGTGGCTATCGGAATGTCACACCTCGCACTCTCGCAACTCCCGCTGCGTAAAGTTGGAGTCTTACCTCACAAACTCCCGAAATGCCGATCCACGAGTAGAATCCACGCTCCTCGTGATCCCGATCGACAGCTCCTGCCCTTCCGAGCTTCGAACTTCTTCCGCTCCTGCGCTGTAGCCCTCTTGCACCTCCGCAAGATCCAATGGCCCTCGGAGCTTCGCGAATTCTCCTTGGAGAAATTTGTCCGTCTGTTTCTTCCTCGTTCAATCCATGAAACGACGAGTCGTTCTCCCACAGAACTCGTCACCCTGCACACAACCCTGCGACGTCCCTTGCAACCTTCAAGGCACAAGTTTTCTTATCCCGTCCTTCGACGAACCCGAAGGTCTATCCCTCCTGAGATTTTCTCCCAGCTTTCGAGTCCCTTCAGGCAACTCCTAGCATGCACTCCTTGTGGCAAATCTTCAACCACGCTAAGTGTTGAAGTCTTCGACCCTGCGCACTCCTGCAGCAGAAATATTTCAATCCATTTGCTCAGAATCGCAACTCTGAGTCTTCGTCTAACCTGCGCACACCTTGCACGGCTCCGATGCCAAATCTACACTTCTGAGAACTTAGAACAAAATTTATCTCTATCTTAACCCTTCTGTCAACGCACTCCTTGCGGACGATTCGACTGCACTCCTTGCAGGAATTCTCAGGTTCAAGATAGAGAAACAATTGAAACTAACTCCTTGTTCTCCCAGACTTCAATTCAACCATGAAACCACATACACAGCATATAAAAGCAATGCATGACCAGAAGCAAACATTCATGAGCATAATATCAATAATACACAGAGAATAACACAACCATGGAATTGAATCCAATCTTTCTTCTATTAATTCAATATATGTACATGAGTGTTCTTCATACACTTCTCTGCATGCTCTTCTCTTCTGAATACTCTCAACTATGTTACAATGTACAAAGGAGGGTGTCTATATCCCGTTTCCCTCTCGAGCTCCAAAGCTATCAAATCTAGAATTAATTATTCTATCTGCTTTTCATTAAGTCTATTAAATGCCTCATCTACCTAAGGACGAGAGCTATCTTCTCAAGGTCCATTACAATATACAAAGTGTGCTTCATTAATTCCATGCATTAATGTTTGTGCAACAATATCAAGGTGCTTTCAAAAAGAGATTTGTGTTGGCTTGTCCAGCTGTTCCTACTTTCGCGCTGGCTCGCTTGATGTGCTATGATGCTCCTGCATCATACTCTCTCGCTTGAAAATTTTCATGGGCTCCTGTCCATGAGTTCCCGCACGGTCTGTCCATGCTTCTGTATCATCGCTTTGGTCTCCCAGCTGGCATCCTCCATTGGGTGATTCTTCCACTTGACCAGATACTTGAAGTATTCTTTTCTTCTGGTCTTCCTTCCCACTCTCTTGTCCAGTATGAATTCCATATGTGGCTTCTCCGCAACTGGTAGTTGTTTCATCCACTGGACTACTGGCTCTTCAGTTCCAGTCTCTACTTCTCCAGCCCTGTATGGGTATAAATCTGCGATATTAAATATCAGCGATATCTCGATGCCATCCGGAAACTCAATCTCATATGCATTTTCCCTGAATTTTCTCAAGACTCTGCAAGGTCTGATTTTCTTCATCTTGAGTTTATTGTATGTTCCCCTCAGGAACCTTTCCTTCCTCAAGTGCACCAGAACTAGATCACCAACTTTGAACTGAAGTTGTCTCTTCCGCTGATCATCTCTGCGCTTGTACTCCTGACTTGAATCTTGCAATCGCTGCTTCACCTGATTGTGAAGTTCTTGCATCGTCTCAGCGAACTCTTCTACACTAGCACTGCTAGTTGCAGTCTGTTCTGAATCTCTTAATTCAGAAACTCCTCTCGGTTGCATCCCATATACAACCTGAAATGGACTCTTTCCTGTACTCCGATTCACCGAATCATTGTATGTGAACTCTGCCTGTGGCAACACATTATCCCAACTGCTGTGGTGCTCCGTCACCAAGCTCCTCAACAAATCTCCCAGACTTCGGTTGACCACTTCCGTTTGTCCATCCGTCTAAGGATGATAAGCAGAACTAAATGCCAAGTTAGTTCCTAGCTTCTTCCATAGCGTCCTCCAAAAATGCCCTATGAATTTGGTATCCCTGTTTGATACAATGCTTCTCAGCAATCCATGAAGTCTCACGATCTCTTTGAAAAACAAATTCACGATGTGCGTCGCATCGCTGGTCTTGTGGCATGGAATGAAATGTGCCATCTTTGAAAACATGTCTACTACCACAAAGATAGAGTCAACACCCCTTTGCGTCCTTGGTAAACCCAACACAAAATCCATGTTGATTGCCTCCCATGGCCTCTCTAGTATGGGCAATGGATGACAAAAACCTGCATTCTGTTTTATCCCTTTTAAATGATGACAAATCCGGCATCTGTCAACAAACCTCTTAACATCTGCACGCATCCCCGGCCAAAAATATGATTCGCTCAGCTTCGCGAATGTTTTTTCATGGCCAAAATGTCTGGCCAATCCTCCGCTGTGCTTTTCTTTTAACAGGTTCTCCCTCATGGAGCAATTCAGAATACACAGTTGATTGCCTCTGAACATAAATCCCTCCTGGATGACATAATCTATCCAAGGACTCTGATCTCTGAGAACTGGATTCTCAGCTGCTTCATACACTTCTCTGAAATCTACATCACCTGCATACATGTCCTTAAGGTTTTCAAAACCCAATGTTTTGACCCAGAACTCCTGCAGCAACAAGCATTTACTTCTCAACACATCAGCCACTTTGTTAGCAGTCCCTGAAATGTGTTTGATTACAAATGTAAAATTCTGCATATACTCTACCCATTTTGCATGCTTCTGATTCAACTTCTCCTGTTGAGTCACAAACTGTAACGCATGATTATCACTGTACAAAACAAATTCCTTTGGGATCAAGTAATGCCTCCACTTCTTCAATGCCTATATGGTAGCATAAAATTCCTTATCGTACATGGAGTATTTCATCTTTGCTTCATCGAACTTCTCACTGAAATAGGCAACTGGTCTGTCCTCTTGACTTAAGACCGCTCCTATGGCATATCCGCTTGCATCACATTTCACCTGAAATGTCTTCATGAAATTTGGCAACACCAACACTGGTTGCTCTGTAATCTTCCGCTTCAACAGGTTGAAGCTCTTCTCAGCCTCAGTTGTCCAATGAAAAGTCTTATGTCTCTTCTTTACTGTGTCCATCATCGTTGCGCTAATTCCACTGAAATTCCTGATGAACTTCTGGTAGAAACTAGCTAAACCATGGAAGCTTCTCACCTCGAAAACATTTCTCGGTGATGGCCAATTCTTGATCACTTCCACCTTCTCCAGATCCATCCTCAACTCATTATCCAAAATAACAAAACCCAAATAAAGGAGTTGTGTCTTCATAAATGAGGACTTCTTCATATTAATTAACAGCTTCTCCTGTTGTAGCTTCCTCATCACAATGGCTAAATGTTTCAAATGTTCAGCCTCTGATTTACTATAAATCAGTATGTCATCCAAATAAACAATGACGAACTTTCTGATGAACTCCCACAGAACTTCATTCATCAATCTCATAAATGTACTCGGTGCATTTGTCAAGCCAAACGGCATGACTAGCCATTCGTACAAACCCTCGTTTGTCTTGAACGATGTTTTCCATTCATCGCCTTCTCTCATGCGAATTTGGTGATATCTGCTTTTCAAATCTATCTTTGAAAAATAATTTGCCCCACTCAGGCAATCCATCAGATCATCCATTCTCGGCAGTGGAAACCTGTACCTAATGGTGATTTTATTGATCGCTCTTGAATCAGTGCACATCCTCCAACCTCTGTCTTTCTTCGGACTGAGTACTGTCGGTACAGCACATGGACTCAAGCTTTCTCTGACCAATCCTTTGTCCATCAAATCTTGGACTTGTCTTTTGACCTCCTCATTTTCCTGTGCCGTCAACCTGTACGCGGATTTATTCGGTAAACTTGCTCCTGGTATGAGGTCTATGTGATGACTCACACTTCTCATCGGTGGCAACAAATGAGGTAATTCATCCACTATGATGTCAGCGAACTCTCCCAGCAGTTCCTGAACTTCATCTGGTAAATCATCCACTCTTGTGCTAGTCAGAACGATTCTCGGTTTCCTGACCACAAAGAATTGTAGACCTTCTTTCTTCTCCATTTCTGAAAGAATCTCCTTCCCACTCATGAGAAGTATTGTATTGCTTTCTTCTGGCTTTACCTCCTTATCCTTTATCGGAAGCAACTTATGGGTTCTCCCATTTTTCTCCAGAGTATATGTTTTCATTCTCCCGTCATGAATCACGTTTTTGTCATATTTCCATGGTCTACCTAGCAATAAATGACATACATCCATGGGAATAACATCACATAAGATTTTATCATTATATCCCCCTATTTTGATGTCGACCAAACACTGTTTGGTGACCATTATCTGGTGTCCCTTCTGTAACCATGAGACTTTGTATGGACTGGGATGATCAATCGTCTCCAGTTCCAACTTCTCTACCACCTCGGTTGAAACGAGATTATCCGTGCTACCACTGTCAACTATCACCTTGCATTTCCTGTCCTTGGTCTTGCAAGCGGTTCTGAATAGTCTGGTCCTTTGCACTGAGCTTTCCACCTCCTTCTCCAGTGTCAAAAGGACTTTATGCATCCCAAGCGATCTTTCGCTTTCTGCACCTTCTGACTCAGCATCACGCCTTTGCGCTTCTGCGATGTGAGCTTCTCCTGCATCCTTCTTTTTCTCTGGACACTCGTATGACTTGTTCCCATTCTTCCCACATGTGAAACATGTGATTACTCCTCCTCTTCCTCTACCTCAACCTCTAGTACAAGGAAGAGTGTTTGCATCAGCATAATCCCCTCGTTGATCATTTTGTTGTCCTCTCTGCTCAACATATGGCTGCCTCTACTGTGAGGTTCCACCTCTTTCAACCTTACCCTGAGGTTTCTTCCATTCCTTTTTGGGCTTCTGGTATTTTTCCTGGGCAACTGCTTTGCCTCTTGGCTGGCTTCTACCTCACCCTCGCTGTCCTTGCTTACGGCTCAGCTTCTCTTCGGCTTTCAGAGCCAATTGGTAAGCATCTTCCACCATTCGGATGGTTAGCATGCTTAATTCATCCTGAATGTCATATCTCAGACCATTCAGATATCTAGCCACCTTCTCATCATCGCTCTCTCGATGACTTGCTCTGATGTTCAGTCGATAGAATTCTTCAGTGTACTCTTTCACTGTCATCAGTTTCTGTCTCAGGTTCTGCATTCGCCTGAACAGTGTGATTTGATAGTCTCTTGGGATGAACTTCGCCTTCATCTTCGCGATCATTCGATCCCAGATTTTGATCTTCTGCTTGCCTTTGCAGCGTCTATCAGCTTGTAGCTCGTCCCACCACAATGTTGCATGTCCATTCAAGCGCGTAACTGCATGCTTGACTTTCTTATCTTCTTCCACATATTCATAATCGAAGTATGTGTCAAGAGCTCTAATCCAATCTAGCAGCTCTTCTGCATCCAGATTTCCCTCATAGACTGGAATGTCCATTTTCGCCTTCACACCCATCCTTGCGATGGATTTGATCAACCGCTCGGTTGATGCATCTTTTGTTGTGACCTCTCCTTCATGTCCAGCTTCCTCTTCAACCTCGGAATCACTAATATCTCCTGCACCAACTCCGCGTCTTTGTGCAGTCTCCATCTCCTCGAGTCTCGCTCGGAGATCTCTCATCTGCCGCTCCATTTCTGGATTTCCTGTCGGCCTACCTCTTCTCCTCACCTCCCTATCTTCTGGGTCTAGTGACTGTCTCTCTCTTCTTGGCGGCATGATGTATCCTCTTCTCTGCTATGGAAAGCAAAGAATTTTCTTCTCTGATACCACTCTGACGCAACCACACTCCTTGCGGCGTGATCGCTTCACTAGGACCTTCTTTTCCCCTCGGCCTGAAGAATGTAAATGTTCTTCTATTCCCTTATCGGAATGTCTACCCACAGATTCTTCCTTCTTCGATCCCCTTCTCTGCACTCGGGGGATCGGAACTTCGCGCTTCGCAACTCGCGACTCTAAACAACTGGACTTCCAATCTCCGATACGCGATAAGCCGAGATGCCGAAAATCCGGTCTCGCTCCCTCGCGACTTCGCCTTTTGCGAGGTCAATGGATTCCTCCCTCGATTCCCGAGGCCCGAGACGTTGATACTCGCTATATCGCTGCCTCGCAACTTTGCTACTCGCGAGGTCAACCAATTCCCTCGTCGACTCCTGATACCCGAAACGCCGAACTTCCGATAGTTTACGCCACCTGTCTTTCACTACCACTTGTGGCCCACACTGCTTACGTGGCTGTCGGAATGTCACACCTCGCACTCTCGCGACTCTTGCTGCGTAAAGTTGGAGTCTTACCTCACGAACTCCCGAAATGTCGATCCACGAGTAGAATCCATGCTCCTCGTGATCCCGATCGACAACTCCTGCCCTTCCGAGCTTCGAACTTCTTCCACTCCTGCGTTGTAGCCTTCTTGCACCTCCGCAAGATCCAATGGCCCTCAGAGCTTCGCGAATTCTCCTTGGAGAAATTTGTCCGTCCGTTTCTTCCTCGTTCAATCCACAAAACGACAAGTCGTTCTCCCACAGAACTCGTCACCCTGCGCGCAACCCTATGACGTCCATTGCAACCTTCAAGGCACAAGTTTTCTTATCCCGTCCTTCGACGAACCCGAAGGTCTATCCCTCCTGAGATTTTCTCCTAGATTTCGAGTCCCTTCAGGCAACTCCTAGCACTCACTCCTTGTGGCAAATCTTCAACCACGCTAAGTGTTGAAGTCTTCGACCCTGCGCACGCCTGCAGCAGAAATATTTCAATCCATTTGATCAGAATCGCAACTCTGAGTCTTCGTCTAGCCTGCGCATGCCTTGCACGGATCCGGTGCCAAATCTACACTTCTGAGAACTTAGAACAAAAGTTATCTCTATCTTAACCCTTCTGTCAACACACTCCTTGCGGACGATTCGACTGCACTCCTTGCAGGAATTCTCAGGTTCAAGATAGAGAAACAATTGAAACTAACTCCTTGTTCTCCCAGACTTCAATTCAACCATGAAACAACATACACAACATATAAAAGCAATGCATGACCAGAAGCAAACATTCATGAGCATAATATCAACAATACACAGAGAATAACACAACCATGGAATTGAATCCAAGCTTTCTTCTATTAATTCAATATATGTACATGAGTGTTCTTCATACACTTCTCTGCATGCTCTTCTCTTCTAATTACTCTCAACTATGTTACAATGTACAAAGGAGGGTGTCTATATCTCGTTTCCCTCTCGAGCTCCAAAGCTATCAAATATAGAATTAATTATTCTATCTTCTTTTCATTAAGTCTATTAAATGCCTCATCTACCTAAGGATGAGAGCTATCTGCTCAAGGTCCATTACAATATACAAAGTGCACTTCATTAAATCCACGCATTAATGTTTGCGCAACAATATCAAGGTGCTTTCAAAAAGAGATTTGTGTTGGCTTGTTCAGTTGTTCCCGCTTTTGCGTTGGCTCGCTTGATGTGCTATGATGCTCCTGCATCATATTACATTGGGCAAGGAGTCATTATCTCATCCCAAACTTTTACAACTTTCTCAAACTTAAAACAAACTGTAAAAACTGATGAAAACTAACCTCAAACTATAATTTGACCACATTGTGTAAACTGAAGGAAATTCTTGAAACATCAAGCTTATGTATTTACAATTCCTATACTAACCAACTGAAAACCACTTTTCTCATGTATATACAAATTTCCAAAATAGCCAATCAAGCAATTGATTTCTTGGCATAGCTTTATGCTTGCAGTTGTCTAAAAAAACATAAAATGAATTTAATGTATGCAGAAAAAAATTCTTAGACAGCTCATACTCACAGCAATAAAGAAACACCATGCCCAAATTGCCAGTGTGTGAATCTTTTGAAAAAAAAGACTCCATCTAATCGACTATTGGATCATGAAAATCATGAAAAAAAAATTGGGTTGATCCAAATGACAAGGATGCCACTGTACTAAATCTGCTATGTGAATAACATTATGATCTCTCATATTCTAAAAAACAAAAGTCTGTTGCAATATATTTCCACCATTGTCAAATATTTTAGGTGAAGGATGAAAATGAAGCTTTTGTTCATGATCTTTTACAGGACTAGGTATATTTTCAAATTTATCATAAATAGGTAAAATTTGAACACACACAAGCTCAGGGACCTGTTTATCATCCTTCTCTTCAATCACAGGTGAAAACACATCATAGGAAACCTCTTGAGAGATTCAAGGAAAATATTCTTATGCACCTATTTATTCATGACAAGCATCATTTTCATAGATATCATATGTTGATGTGTACATAATTTTTTTGGCATATGAATACTTAAAAGAATTAATTTGATCTTCATGAAAATTTGGAGCAGACTCAAAACTGTTAGAGACATTCAAGTCAAGGAAAAATGTGTCTACAATGTTGCTATCACCAACATCCTTATCATTAAAACAATCAATATACTCTTCTTTTGAAACTAAAGAACTAGAGAAGGTTTTACATGGGGATGATTCCTCATCTACATGCTCAATATTTATTTTTTCTTCATCCTTATAACCAGAAGAATTACTAAATGAATGTTGGATGTAGAATTCAAATTCTTTACAACAGTTTTCAAAAAGAAGATCAGTTGCATAAAATGTTTTGAAATGATGATGAAATGTGGTATGAAACGCTTGTAATGATGAAATAATTGAGGGAGGAAGAGATCTATACCATCCTCGAGCATCTCCTTCTAGTGAATACATGAACATTTTCATGAGCACATACTCATGATGTATATCTAACTGATCCATACATTGATGAAAAATAATGAGGTGATGTGCAGGATTATCCTCCTTCGTTTCTCTAAATATAGGTAGAAAATCTCCCCATTCTGATATATGAGGTACAAGGTGTGGGAAACCAGGAACTGCAGAAAAGTTAAGAGGTGAAAACCTTTGAGCCAGAACAATAACAAATGCCTTTGACATTCTGAAATTGTGGAGTCACCACTGGATCTGTCGTTCATGGATTTGTCGGGTGAATGATGTAGTATGTACTATGTCAACATCCTTTATTCACCATCAAATATTGGATCTAAGATTTTTCATTATCCTTGGGAAAATCTTCAACTTCATCCCCGGAAACAGTGCCAAAAATGTTAGCACTAGAAGTCACACCTAGACTATTGTAGGTGTAAGCCTAATACCCATAAGAATTTGAATAATTAAACCAATTTTATGGTTAGTGGATCAACAAGAAAGAGGGTAGCAGACTATCTGCAAAGACATTCCATTGGGCATGGAGTCATAAACACCCTACAGATCAAAGGCAATCAAGTTGCATACCAGAAAAAAGGGCTATATAGTGATGAACAGGAGAATGGATTAGATGACACTAAGAAAAATATTCATCAAGCAGTGATCCTCTCTACAAAATGAATTAAAATAATACTTGAATAGAAATCATGAAAGGAGGCAATCACTGCAAATCCTTTGCAGCTCATGAATTCTCCTACCCTTGGACAACCATTGATCTTCAATACCTTCAATATATTCAAGCAAGAGGATGACAAAATAAATGGAAAACAAAGAAGACAATCTCATAAAACTCTCTTGAATATTTAATGGAAAAAAATGTGATTACAAACAGTTTGGAAACTTTGTTACAGTTGAAAATAAAGATAAGAGTATCACTCTACAACCATTCGAACCCTCTAATGGAGTTACATTACATATTAAATAGAAAATACATCCAAAAATCTCTCTATAATTTTCCACCTAGATTCTACATAGGATCATGCGCCTTAGAGAGGCGTGGCACTAGGCACACAACAAAAGTCTAACAAGAATGATATATTTTAGGAAAATGTTGGAAGCATTCAATGCAACTACTAAGTCTTGTTGCATGTGACTTAAATGAAGGTAGATCCTTGAGGAAGTGGCCCTTGATGTCCAACTAATTCTTGAGGAGATTATTTGAACTTAATATGACATCTGGCAGTCTTCATCAGCCCAAAATCCACGTGACTATCAAGTTTGCAGTGTGTGAACTACAAACTATTCCAAAACAACCAATTCTGAATGCCTTTAACAACCCGCACTGTGAACTTTCCTGTAGGTGTGATTTTACATTCAAAAATTGATTTCAAATGTCAAAAATTGTACAAAAACCTGGAAAACCTTTTTAGAACTTGCTACAACCTTGTAAATCATAACATTTGCAAAAATACATATGAATGCGATGATAGTAGCTAAGACAAGGTCATTCCTAAGAGTTATAAACCTGTGTATAAAATAAACCATGGAAAAAAGTTGATGTTGATGTAGAAATGGTGTCTTGTCTTCATCTTTTCTTGGTGCTTCTTCTAGTAGCCACATGAGCTAACATATCAAAATTTATTTTTGCTATTTTCTCCTTTAATGGTTGCAATTCTACTTTCAACCTCTTGATTTCATCTTAGCAAGCTCGTTTCTGCCTATACACATTCTTCAGTTTCCTATGCAGAGGTAAGGATCTCTTAGCCATATATCTTGCTTTATCAATAGATTCTTCAGATAAATCTAAAGTATTCTTCAGCTTGATTCATGCCTCCAGGTTTTCCTTCTTCAACTTTTCATTTTCATCTCTTATATCTTTAAGTTGCCTCCTCAATCTTTTGAAAGTAGGATTACTTTCATGAGAAGAGGATTTGATCTCAATAATATTTATTGGCTTCTTAGAAGGATGGGTTTTATCCTTTTGTTGAGTTGAGGCTTTGGATGTACCCTCCTCCACAAGAATATGTTTCTTATTTGTTGATCCGGTGAAAGGTCTTCTAGGCTTGACAGCTTCTACAACAACAGGTGAAGAAAATACAAGCTTCTTACCATTCAGACTCCTTACTTTACTAGATGATGTCTCCATAGGTGAAGGTTCTACCACAGGAGAAGATTATTTATCAGGAGGTTTTGAGGGACCTTCAACTATTTTATTAGTAGATTGAATGGACTTATCCCTTTTGGTCATCTTCATATTTTTACTTGACTCTGAGTGAACATTCTTCTCAGTAGGAGTAGGTGATTGTCTTTTTTACTTTGGTGTGTGAGAAACATCTGGCTGAAATCCTGATGCAGCTAGGAAAACATCCCAATCAGTATTGGTCTTCTTCAACTCTTCCAATACTAGCATTTTGATTAAATCAAAATGAAAAAAACTAATATCCACCTACTTAGATTTAGCTTAGACTCTATCTGACATCTTTCCAATGCTCCTGAATAGATAAAAGGGTAGGTTAATGGACTCTTTCCTAGTAAAGTGTAGTAACAATCTGATATGGTATTGATAGACCATATTGAACCTTCCTTCACAAGTGAAATGCCTGTGAATAACTCTGAGCATTTTGTCAAAATACTCCACCATATGAATTCTTGGCACTCCCTTGGATAGGTTGTCTCCTTGATATTAAGGTTTTAGGAACTCCTTGGAAAATGTAGAATTCAAGGACATGGCTTTAAACCATTTTTCACCCTAAACATGTATCTTTGTGGTTGTAGAAATAGATTGCTATGAAACTTCAAACTCCAATGCACCCACCTTAGTATTTTTCCCACTGCAATTGAGTGCAAACTGCTTAGCAACCTCGAGATGTCCTTTTTGCATTTTCTCACAAAAAACTAAGAATCACACTCTCTCGAATGCTTCTTTGAAAAATGGTTCAGAATTTGTAAGTTGTAGGTCATGGGCCTCAGCCCTGACAATTTCTCCCTCTTTGTAAACCTTCTTACCTTGTTTATTGTCCATGATAGTTGTTTAAAAACCCTTTTCCCTTTTTATAACAGTTGTTACTAGATATATGATGAAAACAGGAAAATTTAGGAACAATCAACTATTTTCTACTACGTGCACCAACCAATTTTTCACTACATGAAAGAACTTGTAAAGATCACATGCATATCAAATCCTCAAAGATCAAAATAATGATTGTAACCATTTTTGTAACCAACCGATTAGTCGTGGTCAAGGTTGTTAGTGAGCTGACAATTTTGTTATGATTGACATGCTCCTATAGAGATATAGGGAATGCATGCGAACAAGTAAGGGTTCACTTCTTGTTCATTGTAATTTCCCAACAATAAGTGGAATATGAGAGATAAATTAGATTGAGACCTAAATCTATAGTCTCTTGTTCAAGCTTAATGGATCCATGCGCAAGCTACGACCCTCTATGTATCTGAATGTTTCACTGTGATTAAGGAATGAAGGCATGAGGCCCGATTCGATACTCCCTACTTTATGCTCTATTATGAATGTATGTTGTTGTTTATATTTTAGACTATGCCATACTTATATGAATAATGTTAGGAATGAATAGAATCTAATGTGTGGCTCTTGGTTAAGTTTTTTATGTATATATTATTCCTTCATGCAATGCACAAACAATCATTCCCTATGATTCTCATGGCATATCCCTTATTCAGTCTTTGAATATTGAATATGCCGACACTAATGGGTTATTTGTTGGTAAATCCTTTCAAACCCTGGGTCTAAAACCCTGAGCCAATAGACATGGAGTAAGGCAATGGGCACCCTTACTACTAATATGGGCTTTGAATACCTTTCTTATACACTAGCTGGTGGTGAAAGAAAATGGTGGTGGCCTTTAATTTGGAAATGTAAGTGTTCTTTGAAGACATGAATCTTTACTTGGTTGGCATTAGAATACACAATTATGACCTGGGATAATGGGAAAAAACATGGTTGGCATGGCCTGAACAGGTGCATTTTGTGTAGGGCTAATGAAGAGTCAGTCAATCACATTTCCATATCATGTCCTTTCATGTTTTAGGTTTGTAATGATGTGCTTCAATCGTTGAATTTCCCAAGATCTTAGGCTCATGGTTCGCTTGAGAAATGTTCATGGAAGTGGGTGAGGGATCGATTGACTAGGTCCTTCAAAGAACTCTCGATCTATATCCTTTGGGGTATCTGGCTTCATCAGAACAGATCCATTTTTTATGGCATATATGGGAGCAGTGATTTGGTTGCACCTAAGTTTCAAGCTGCCTACAAAGAAATGAGACCAAAATCTATGTTTAATATGGTCAAGACACGATGTGCTCCCACATTCAATTATTATATAGATTGGATTTATTTCGATGGAGCCTGCCAAGGATATCCTAGTCTATCCGGAGTTGGATTTGTATTGCATCTATCATTTGACCACTCTTTTCATTTAAAGCTAGGTGTTAGTCATGGTACCAATACCAGAGTAGAATTGAAATCCCTTTGGGCTCTGTTACATTTCTCCAAAGACCAAGGTATTTGGTATTTGCAAATAGTTGGATATTCCCATGTGGTATTTGATTGGTTTAAAGGGTCATCTCAGCTAGATAGTATCCTCTTTTCTTCTTGGCAACATCGTATCTGGCAGCTTTAGGAATATTTTATTTCTATATCTATAGATCACATATACAAGAATTTTAATGAAGTGGTCGATGCCCTTTCTAAGGAAGAAATCATCTTCGATGAAGGAATGTTTGTATGTAAATATTTTATTGCAGATTTAGCTCAATAAGAAGTCCAAAGGCTTCTCTTTTGAGGACCGAGTGACATTTTCTTTTGGTTTTTCGGGTTTTTATTGATGGTTCTTGCAAGTGCAACATAGGAAAGATAATGTAAAGGTATTTTTAGATATGATGTAGATCAGGTTAAAGAGAGCGATGGTAACAATTGAGAGTTCATTTTTGTCAAAACATTTAGGCCTAATTAAGATTATATGCACTCCTTCCGATGATTTTACGATCCAATGTATATTTTAATTTCATTATGAAATAACAAATATATAGTTTTTTTCTTGGAAAAAAAATATCATGTATTTTCATGTCATGTTGATGTTGATGTTGCTTGATTTATAAAATGTATTGTGTATGTTAGTGATTAACATCATTGATGATTTCTTTATTTTGAAATCCAATATAAGATGTATCACTCATTTAAATTTGAGATGTCATATAATGTTTAAACATTTTTCAAGGTGAACTTTTTGTTGTGCAAGAAGATACAATATGTTGATAAAAAAATGTTTGCAAGCTTGATTAAATTATTGAATCAATCTTTGTTTGATTTGATTAATATTTTAAATCTTTTTATTTGAATTAAATTATATTTAAAAAAATCATTTTTAACTATATTTACTAATTTTTTCATTAATTTTAACAAAATTAAAGTTATTGTAGTTAAATCTAACAAAATAATTATTCCTCCAATTTTCTGTAGTGGTAATATCATGCATATTAAATCATGAAAGTAATTCTTATTATTAACAAAGTTTTTCATAAAATTATTTTGAAGAGTATGCATTTCACATCTACATTTAAACATAAGAAAAATATCTGAACTTTAAAATTCTTACAAGTAATAAAAATAAATTTTCAAATTTACCATAGATTAATACTTTTAAAATTGTCTCCTTTCATTCTTAACCTTGAATCTCAACTATCATTCAATTTATCATAGAGTAATAATTTTAAGGTTGATTATCATGCTTTAGCATTGAATCTCAAAATGATAGTTCATGTTAGGTACATGTAAATAAGCAATTCACCCCTTACATATGGTGGTGGAACCTTAGTCTTGAAAATTTCAAACAACATAGGAAACGTATCACTGTGTTGGGATCTTCTTCTTTATATTGTGTTAAATTGTGTCAATGAAGGTGACCATTTATATAGAGGTTGGATTTAATGGCACTTTGGGTAGTTGTCTATCAATAGATACCAAACACACTGACACTTTGCTTGCATGTGTTGTTTCCCACACCTGATGTCAATGATTACTAATTGTCCTATCAACACGAAGTTTTGACACCCAACACAAGCAATGTGTTTTAAATGGATTGCAAACATGATAGTCACATCAAGCAAGATGGAATTCAATGCCCATGACATATTTACTATTTCAAGACTTACTTGATGGTGGTAAATAAATGTGGAGCATACAAAATTACTTCCCAATAAAATTATGAAAATTTAAACAGATGAAGAACAAGATCTTAAGTTGCTTATTGAAATAAGTACCAAGGTGACATTGACACTAAACTTATGAATTCAACCAAGCTTTACAAATACACAATGGCATTTGTGTGTGGTTTGTCTAGATTAAAGTTGTGATGGACATTGTCATTAATTTAAAACCTCACTATCTTGCGATTTTTGTCATACTTCACAACTATATGAGTGTTATAAGTGTGTTGGTTATATTTGATAAATATGTTCTTTGTGTTAAAGAGTTTTTTTAATAAGTGTGTTAGTTATATTTGATAAATATGTGGGTGTTTTTTTTTCTGTTAAGGAGTTTTTGAAAAGTGTTGAATGTTTGGTTTGGATCATTGATACAAACACTCCAAGTTTCATAATATGTGGAGCTTTATGTATGAATAAATGTGTTTGATATTCTATAATTGATTTTTTAAGTTATCAAAAATATTTAACACGTGTAATTATAAAAATTTCAATATTAAAGAAACTTGTCTTAATAACTACTAGGAAGGTTAAATAAATCCATCTTAAGAAGGTTATGAACATTAATTAGTAATATTAACTTTTTAAAAGAAGAACAAAAACTTTAAACCTATTTATTTAATGAGGATAATGATAGAAAAAAATGTTCTTCATTAATCTCTTCTTTGAAATTAAAAATATCTCCTTTATAAAGTGTAGACTTACATTTATCAACACAAATAATTAATAACTAATTATTTTAATGAGTTTCATGTAATTATCCATAGAAACAACAAATTTACAACCATGATTGCAACATGGATTATATTCCATTGATAGTCTTAATTATGCATTCATTAATGTGATTGGGATGCTGTTTAAGATTCCATACACTTGATTTTCATTAAGTCACTTGTATAATAATTTTTTTGGGGGGGAAGAATGATAAGCTCCATTTTAACTTGACTTTTCTCATTGCAATAAAACATTTAGCACATAAATGTTTTTACACAAAATGTATTTAGTGTATCTTCTTAAGTATGTATCAAACACATCTTGATTATTTTATATGCTTGTACTCACTCCACTACTTATTAGGTGTCATTGTAGAAAAATAAAGATGATTTTACACATTAAAACTCTTTTATTAATTTAATATATGAAAATTAAGTATGTATCAAACACATATTGATTATTTTATATGATTTTACTCACTCCACTACTTATTAGGTTCCATTGTAGAAAAATAAAGACACTTTTACACCTAAAAACTGTTTTATTAGTTTAACATATGAAAATAAATATATTGTGAAGTGATAATTTATTTTCTTTGTTTTTTTTTTTATTTTAATGCTCATGTTGGTGCATCAAATTCACATTTATTCTCTTTGTTTTTCTCTGGTCTTTTTTCTCTAACTTTTTTTAAGTCAAATCGTAATGTTCTCATTTTTCTCTTTTAAAATATCTTCAAGTACATAATTTTTTTTTTCTTCCTTTAATATTCTTTTCAATTCCTATATATTTATAAAATTTAGTCACTAATAAATATTAATATTAAATTAAATTAATTTTTTTAATAAGCAATAAAGCCATTTATATTACTAACAATATTATTTAAAAACAAATGCTTTAGAAAAGGGCATGACACTATGAATTATCAAAATCTCAAAATATTAAAATGTGACATTACATTTGTATGACAAGGTTACCTAAATGGAAGGAGGAATCTTTATTATTATTATTATTATTTTATAAGGATATCCAAAAAAATTAATTTATTTTCAACATGATGGTTATAAATGGTTGTTAACTTTTCATATCCAACATAATAAAATGAATAAAAAAGCATAATTGGTCAATTATAGATAACCACATCCACAATATAAATGTTTATATCAAACATGTATATATCAATCTTTGTTGTCATCACCTTTATCGTCTTCCTCGCTTGGCATTATAACATTGTTGTTCTCAAAAAGATGTTTTGATCCTGGATCATGTCTTAGTATGAATCACCAATCCCTATCCAATAAATCTTAGTGAAAGAACACTTGGTTGTAGTGTTTTGGGAAAGCATAAAGCTCCTTAGTTTCATCCCACATCCTTCTAGAGTTGATACTATTATCCCACTATCACAACCTTCCTTTACATTACTCTAGTCAAAGGTATTCAACCACTTTCACCTAAAAATAACACATTGGAAAGATGAGAAGTCCACTTGCATAATCTGTTGTATCTTTTCGATGTAATATAACTTCCCCTCTAATATGTTCTAATAACTATGGGTAGCATGACTAGATTGGTTGAACTCAACTTCCACTCCATAGTCTAGTGTGACATGTACATAATTGGCATCCTCAATGTGAAAATAATGTCCATATGACCACATAGATAGAACAAATGCACTTGTAAAAATGTGAATAAAGGACAATATCATATGTTTAATAAATTGAGCATTAATAAAAACATATAGATGTTATAATTAAAATATGTATTTTAAATTTAATAATGTACATAGAGATATTATCACAAGGTTTTTGCACTTGATCTCTATGTTTAGTACATGCTCTTCACCACATGGGTAATCATTGGGCGCACCATATTCCTCTTTGATATGGTCAACCACCCAATTGTTGGGACAAATCATTCACATATTTTATTTCAAATGATCAGGATAAGGCATGATTCTACCATTCAAGCATCCAAATTATTGCTTGTCATTGTCCCATTTCCTTCTCTTCTCTTCATAAAATGTTAACCACAATTGTGTTGCCTCGACATTGTAAATATGTTTTTTATTAATGGCATCAATTTCTGGATTCATTGATGTATTCATGAAATCAAAATGATTAGTATGCGATCAAATATATATTATCAAGTTCAGCGAGGATGATTTTAAGGATGGAAATTTATATTAAAATGTAGAAACCTGGGCTAATCTTACTAGTCCTTAATATGCAAAATGTTTGACGATAGTTTTGTAAACATATTCAAATTTCTAAGGATTTTATATAGTTTATATAATATTTTGGGGATTTTTAAGGTAAAATAATTTTATTCTATGGAATTTGGGTGAATCGTTTTTAGAAAAAATGGAAATTGGCAAAAAAGAAAATCCGGAAAAACCATGGAAAATTAGCCCCTAAAATCATCTATGAAGTTCAATATAAAGAATTGGTTTGCAGAAATTTGACAAAATATAAGTTACTTACTCTTTATTATGTGTTTATTGTTGTTGATTTGAAGTAGCTCCCCTTCCCATTTTTCCTCATCTGGTTGGTCATTCCAAACCACTATGCCTAGTGTGTTGCCAATTTGCTTGATGTACTCATAAGCATAATAGAATAAAATGTATATTATGTACCCCTCCACCATAGACCCCTTGGGTTTTTCCCTAAATTTTTTAATAAACCCCTTTAAATTTTTCATGTAAATATATAAGAAGAACAGTCAATGACATGAGACCACCCTGGCTAATTCAACCTCATCAACTAGGTGAATTAGAATATGGACTTGCAAGTTCATGAAACTCGTTGACAGTTCCTTCTCGAAAATATAAACAATATTAGCTATCTCTTGATTCCACTATGAAATGAAAGCCTTGTGAATCTCCTTTCGTCATAATCCAATGAAAAAATCTAGATAATTTAGATATGGTACATCACAGGTCCTTGGAGAAGTCATGGTTCACACAACTATGTACGAGTAAAGGATAATGGCACTACAAAATAAACATATACAAAAATAATTGGCATAAAACTATGAGTGCATAGTATTTTATAACCTAAACTACATAAAAATAATCATGTAATCAACATACATACCTTAGAAGGTTTTTATGGTCATGTTATTTCAACCTCGACAAATCTTCATCTACAGTGAAGTAGCATTGTAGAGTTTACTTGTATAAAGAAGGTGCCTTTACACCCAATATAACATCATTTTTCATAAAAAGATCATTTTTCTTCAAAATCCATGGGACATTACCTTCTTTAAAAAGCTAAGAGGGGTTGGCCTCTCTACTTTATTTTCTTGGCCAATGTTTTTTTTTAGTATTTGAAAAAATAAGATCTCTCATAACACTCAATGTTTCACTTTTTTCAATCATATATACCTCCATAAAGAAGAGAAACATTTTTTAATATATGCAATGTGATTTAGTAAGTGGGAAATCTTAAGATGATCCCAATATGTAGGATTATAAAATATATATTTCAATTTCATCCCAATGAGAATTTTCTTAACATAGGTGTCGAAAAGTTCAAGATCATCGAAAATAAGTTTACCATTTGAATTGAACAATTCTATAATTTAACACATATTTCA
>ML828406.1:0-25110 GCA_009831015.1 Picea engelmannii | reverse complement strand
AAGGGGGATGGAGTCATTACCGTCATTTGATCAACAAATCCCACCCACAGGTCCCACCTCAGTTGTGGTAAGGGGGATGGAGTCATTAGGCACCAAATTAAAACATTGAGTTGGGTTTGTGGTCCATAACAATAATATCTCACTTGGATGTTAAACATACTAATATGGTTTAGCTCAAATCGATCTCTTATAAGAGTTTATTTCACATTCCTATCATGCATTTATACTATTGTACCTAGCAGCCCCATGTTTGACCTATTCATGGTCACTATCTGGTTTATCTCATCTTAATTTAATATGGAGATTTACAAAAAAACTCAATGTTGATGAAGTCTGTGCAATAGAATTTTTCCAAATTTAACTTTGAGTGGAGATAGATCAATAGTGCTAGTTAAAAACTTCTTCAAATACCTAGATCAACCTTAATATACATGAGATAATACTTTAGGATTAGATGTTTTTTTCTGAGACTGCCTCCCCCACTGAACACTACTAGAATGATCACCTCCTCCCCAATGCTTCTTAAAGGAAATACGAAGAAGGAAAATTTAACTTCTATTTAGACTTGTACCAAGACAATGCAAGGGATGCACCCTCCCTCCACTTAGGAAATCCTCACAACATCGTCATTTGATCAACAAATCCCACCCACACCCCCTTCAGTTGTGGCAAAGGGGATGGATTCATTAGGCACCAAATTCAAACATTGAGTTGGGTTTGTTGTCCATAACAATAATATCTCACTTGGATGTTAAACATACTAAGACGATTTAGCTCAAATCGATTTCTTATAAGAGTTTATTTCACACTCATATCGTCCATTTATACTATTGTACCTAGCAGTCCCATGTTTGACCTATTCATGGTCACTAACTGGTTTATCTCATCTTAATTTAATATGGCGATTTACAAAAAAATCAATGTTGATGAAGTTCGTGTAATAGAATATTTCCAAATTTAATGAAATATGTGTTATTTCCTTCTATGTGTAATGTGCCCTAAGCTAGTTTGTTGATGAAAATATATCAGGTCTCTAGGTTCTCTATGATTTACTTTTTAAAGTAGATGCAACTCTTCTATAAGGGTAGTCTTCTAAAAGGAATACCCTCGAGCAATCATACACTGGATTTTGTAGGTGGTTGGACCACCTAGCCTTTATAGAAGGTCCATAACTTTTACATCCATGATACCCTTTTGTTATAATACTTGTGATGTTATTATATATGAAACACATTAGCGTCAAATAAGATAGTTACACCAAATTAAGTATGTTAAATAACATTGTGGATATAAACAAATCAATCAACATGCTTACTAGAACAAACGTTTAGTCATGTATAATCATGCATGGTGTATTCACATATTCCATAAAATGTAAAAGACTTATTTGTCAAGATGGTCTTAATACATTGCATGCGTGTATGCATTCCCATAATTGATTCAATTCATCTATCAATGGTTGGGGGTAGGCATCCATTTTCTTCATTTGTCTTCTACCAACGACTATAAGAGCCAATATAACATGTTCATTCTTCATGGAAAACCACAAGGGTTATTTTATTGATCACTACCATTGGCCAAATGGAATAGTTGGAGTGTTGGAGGGAATATAGGTTGAATCCATCCATGGCTATGCTCAATAGAAGGCTTTGTCCTTCATCTTTGAATTTATCAAGAAATGTATCATCTATATGCTTCATGGCTATTGAATCTAGTAGGATCCACATAAATTTTGACTCAATTCTATATGAGGCATGCCACCCCTACAACACAACAAATTGTTTGCAATGAAAGAGCCTTTGAATCCTTGGGATTATAGGCATGTGCCTCAATATCTTATGAGGACCATGTGCCTTGCCCTTGTTTTTTTATTTCTGATACTTTCCATGCCCATATTTTGGACATATCTCTTTGTCCTTGTATTTGCCTCTATATAGAATACAATTATTTAGACAAGCATGATGTGATATGTACTAAACACCCAACTTTTTTAGCAAATGATTTTCCTCTTCACATCTGATGAGGAGGAAATTATCACTTGGAAGTACCTTATCTTTGTGTAACCTATAAATTAGTGGGTAATAGAAATGTACATTTTCATCAAGCATGCATGAACTCACTTTTTATTGTTGATTGTGTGACAAGATTCATTAAAATATAGGGGACTTGATGGTCATTTACCTCAATAGTGTCAAGAAACATGTGTTTGACATACCATATATTAGTTTCAAGTTTACAATGACATTTTTGTCCCTATTTAGATAGATCTTAACCCATATACAAAGAGACGGGTGGTGAAGTACATTTTAGGCTTTTGAAAAAGGTATCAATAATATGAGCATCATCCCCTAGCTCATCTTGCTAGAAAGCATGTAACAATATTCCCTCCATGGCATGGGTTTCCAATAAGATATCATCCATACCCACCTCTATATTATTGCCTTCATCCCTAACTAGTTTTGAATTGGTGACTTGGGATGTAGTGGAATTGAATATCTAGTTGATTCAACCATGCTTGGTATGCATCCTCTCTTTATAGGATTGTCTCCATTTGACATCATAGTGGGGTGTCTTACCAATCAAACTCCAACTACTTGGGAAAGTCTAACCTTAAAGCATTATAGCCTAGAGGAAACTACTAGGAAAGCCACCCAATGTCACCTTGGTGACCTTGCCCCTCACTTTAGACTAAGGAAATAGGATCCTAGCATATGGGGGTGTCCCTAAATGAACAACTAAACCAAATTTTGTAGCATGGGAGCATGAAATTAGTTCAATTGATTATTAATGTGATTAATAAAACAAGTCAATTTTTCGTTAAATAATATGAAGGAAGTGAGATATCGTGAGTGTGACAAACATATTTATTATATCAACCTAGATATGTCACAATGAGCTACAATTCCACAAATTATTACTAGCAGCTTGAACATGCAAGGAAATGTGGACCAAAATTTGTTCCAAAACTTATCCACTTGAAACACAAATTAGCACTATAAATTAATGTGCAATGTGACAACTTTAGTGTGAAGTTGTGTTGGTTGATTTATTCAATTTCAACCATAAGATAGTGCTTCAATGCTAAATTCCGATATTATGATTCAAAGAGTATGTAAACCATTCATAAGAAAGTGTTATTAACAATGTAACATTGAATGAAAAGAGTTATATACATCACTATGAAGTCAATTCCATAATACATATTTCAACTTATATCTAGAACTGTAGAAATTTCTTTTAAGCCAACACTCACATCAACAAGTAAAGTGTAACATGAATTATGAAAGATGTAAGTAAAAATTATGTTCTCAATGAAAAATGGTGTCAAACATGTGTGATAACAAGTTTACCATAAGACCTTAGATTGGGTGGCAGGGAGGCCAGGTGATTTAATAAAGACTGTGATGAAACCGACGTCTAGCAATACACATGGCCAATGTAAGGGAACTACGTAGGTGAGTTGGTTTACCGATGATGCAAGGAATTAATCGATAGGAGGAAATTATCAATCTACCATGAGAGAGGGATGTGGAGAAACACAAGGGAACAACTTAATAAGGTACAAGCAGCAGGGGGAGCAATGAATTCAAAGGAAATCCACTGGAAATCAACAAGAAATAAGAGGAGCAAAGGCTAATTTCACTGCAACCTTCATTCGACCGGAAATTCGCGCAAGATTGAGGAAGAGTGGGAGCGAATCAACGTCCAAGTGGTGCACTTGGTCATCGAGAAATTCATAGCAGGAGGAGAACCTCAACATAAGGCACAGAGCTGCAGAGGAAGGCATCTAACATCGATAGTTCATAGGAGAGTTGAGGAGGAAGCTAGAGAATTATGGGCACAAACGCCACCAATAATTCAAGTAGAACATAACTCTGATCCCTAATGAGGAAATTGATGATGCAATGGGTGTCTAGATCCCTAACACGAGCTCCTCTCGGGACAAATAGGACCTTTACCACAAGACTATAGATATCTACTAGGAAATTAAAACTGTTATGGGAAAAGTTTTGTTGGAGAGGTATGAAGCATACACTAATGTGCTACTCCAACTAGACAACATTCACTTGTAGATCAAAGAGGTTGATTTTAAAGTAGAAAAGATGGCACAAAATACAAGAAGTTTGGGATCCAATGACCAGCGAAACGACAACCATGAGGAACCTCAAGCTCCCATCGAGACCATGGTTACCTCTCCCACCTAGGTTTTAAATGTACTGGATTATATCTTTTCTGTCATCTTATTTTCCAAGACATTAATCTTAGGCAATATCTAGGTATAGAAAAATTAGTATAGAACATCAATTTTTTTGGTTATACCTCTTCAAGAGCGATTTCAAATGTAAGAATAACACTAAGCCCATCAAACTCAAAACCCTGTTATTTTCTCGTTGGTATGGTTTTCCCTGTGGCAGGCCAACAACAAAGAACATGTATGGTTTATGTTCTAGTTAGCATAAAAAATAAACAATTTTACCATAATATATTACCACAAAGGATTGGTTAACGTATCATTTCCAGAATTCACATATCATTTCCAAAATTCAAATTTGGGAGCAATTTAGTCAAATGTGAAGTGTGAATACAAGACATAAATTCCATATTTTATTCATGTTGAAAATTTCCACCATAGGCTCAATCAAGCCATATCACATGAAACCATATTCAAATTCCCTTAAAGAGTATGCTAGAAATTGTTCATAAATAAACCAATCTATCACTTTACATGTTGAAAGTATTTAGACCATATATGTTATGTTTGTTCTCTAAAGACATCGTCAAGGATTCATTTTTCATCCATGTGCTTATGAGTGTTCTACCATGAAAGAATGATTGAGTGTTGAAGCATATGAACTAATCTTGATGTGAACATCATTAACACATTACCATGTTTCCATTCATGATGTGCAAACCACAATTATGAAGTTATTAGTTGAAGAATAGTAGTGTTTATCACATGTGAATTCACCAAGATTGTAATATGTGGTTAAAAAATCCAAGTAAGTTTCCACATTAAACCATATTATCATTCCTAAAGTTAAGTGAATTAGAGAGCAAGAAATGAAACATGAATTAAAATCAAAACCACTTGCTCTAGAACTTGTTAGATTTGAAAATAATGGACCTTTAGAAGCATATTTCAGATTTGATAAACGAAACCTCTTAATCAAAAAATCATACCAGCAACCCAAAGGTTAGAAATGAACTCAAACCATAAGACATTTATCAAGATTAGTGATTGATCTAATTATTTATGATATTTAAGCATTAGATCCACTCATAAATAGTGAAATTAGAATGTTGTATCCAATTTATTTCTCCTCTTAAGATGTTGTGTTAGCCAAACCAAGAGAAATGTGCAAATCGTATTAGATATGACAATGAAAGGGAAACAATTTTCCTAAAATGTTCAAGTTATATTAGCAAGATGTGAAAATTAAGTCGCTAAGTTGAAATTACAATCTAGATCTAAGAGATTCAATTTGATCCCTATATTGCATGAAACAATATAAATTTTGATTTTTAAAGTTTTAAGGGTTGGAGAAGGGGAATAAGACCATTTCCTTCCTCCACTGAGACTATGGAGTTACACATAGTATTTTTTGAGGCTATGTCCATGTGTCAAGTATTGGGGTTTACAAGAACCAACTAAGTATGCCTTGAAATTCCTCAAAGTAAGATACTTGAATATTTCAATCTCTTGGGGAGAATGGTCCTAGGTGAATCCAATTCTAAATAACACAATGTAAAATCTAATTATAGTCTAAAGACAAGAACCTAAAATCCTATATGTCCAAAGTTCAATGTATTAGATATAAAAATAAATTATTAAAGAACATAAGGCATGAGTTAACTATACCTTATAGATTCCTCCAATGTAGCATGGTGCTCCCCCTTTGTCCTTGTATTAGCTCTTTCCTCCAAGAAACTTGCAATAAACAAGCTCTTCCAAGTCACCCTAGAAAAAATACCTCAAAACAAAGACAAGAATACAATATAGCTTGAGCAAAGTGAGACAGGAGTGAAAGGTGTATTTATATAGAAAAAGAGCCTAACAACCTCATGAATAAAATGCATTAGATCTCCAACATCCTATCCCAAAAATAACAACTCTCCAACAAATTAGAGAGGATATAATCAAGATACAATAAAATAATAAGGGATAGTACAAAACAACTCCTCAAGAAGATGGGTGCCTTCCAAAACCATGGTCAAAACCACCATGATCAAGTAAAAATGGTACAAGAGAGAGAATACCCTCCCAAACGTGAGCTAACCAACTCAAAGGGTCACATTTGTGGTCAAAAAGTGGTTCATGAACAAGTGCACCCTCCAAGATGTGTGCTAACAAACCAATAACCACCTCTAATGAATAACATATGTGGAAGTGCAAGTCATGGAGTGAGAGAACTCCAATAAACAATGGCATGTGTGAGTGAAGATACCAAGAGAAAGAGGGTCACTCCAATGCAGTTTTGGTGAAATCAACTCATAACCACCTCAACAACCTCGGGAAATGGTCCAAGCACGTGTAAAAACCTCTCAACTAACTCCAACCACCATGACTACCTCACACGTGAGGGAAAAGGGAATAACAAACTCAACAAATGCACACATGTAAGGATATCTCTCAAAGAAAACAAGTGCACCCTCAAGAGATGATGTAGGTGGCATATATGATGATGTGGAGCCCCTGTCATGCTATCTAATGCTCTATCACAAATCCCAATGCATTGACATGTATCCCAATGAGTGTACATGTATCACAATGTAGATACACGGATACCAATGTAGTGTCATGGATCCCAATGAAGATATATGTGTCCATATGCATAATACATGTATCCTAAGGCATAGATGCAAGTCCCAATGCAAGGCTCCTACCTATAGTAGTGATTCATGCTTCCATATATGTGTCAACATAAGTGCCATCTTCTAAATTTTCTCTAAATCATTTAACTTTTACACTTTAGGCTAAGTTCAACCATGGTGGGATCAACATTGGCCTCTATTACATGTGACACTCTTAAGACCAAGAAGTATGTCCTAGATTCCTAAGTTAGAAGTAGGTAATATGATGGATAATTTGTGGAAGGGGAAAGGGGAAACTTCATGAATCAACCTTCATAGTCATATATGATGTGTAGGCCATGTTCTTCTAGCTTTCAAGAACTATGGGTCTTCACTTCTTCCATGATGGTCTTTGTGAGGGTGCGCTAGGTCTTGAGTGACCACCTTGGCACTATTTTTTACTGCCCCTTCTTTCTTTTCCTTTTTCTTTGTGATTCAGTTCTTTATTTTGTTATTTCTTAGTCCTTTTCTTTGGATATGCATTGTTAAGCATAGGACTAGGGGTAAGGGCCTTTTAGTGAGGTGGATTAGCTCAAGCATTATTATTTTTTGGCTCTTAAATTTTTTATGGACACAACTACCTCACACACTTTTTCTCTTTTGACTTTGAAGGCTCTTACACATGGATCTTCATTTCTTTTCTTAGGAACTTAATGAATGGCTTATGATAAGTTAACCATGAGAGGGGAAATATGACATATGGTATGGAAGTGAATGGGAAAGATTGAAAGTGTTAAGTATGGTTGGGATATGAAATATGCTACATTCTACCTAGTTATTTATTAGTATAACCTGACTCAAGAGGAGATGAAACTTATCTAAAAGAAAATTATGACCCACCATGGTATCCCCTAACAAAACGGTAAAAAATTGGAGTGTTATGATGCATTATTAGATTACACTAATGTTGACAATGTTTACAACTCGTATAGGAAACATTAACATTGTCTCTAAGAAGTAAACCCATACATGAAACCATAGTAGATAAATTGAAGTGAGCAAACTAAATCAAGAGGACATGTGTCTGAAAGCATAGTGTACCATCTATAAGTGCATGTATCATATGCGGTGTAAGAGATAGGAGTTGATATACCATGGATGACACATCTGAGAACAACTAAGTAAATCCCACTATGAGGTGAGGTCATCATGTAACTGAAGGGGAACTAGAAAGAATGAGTCTAAGTCTAGATGAATTGAGTAAGAGTGCTCATGTGAACTAGAACACCATATCGTTGGAAGGGTGGCTATGGTATTGGTTGTCCATGCAACATCCCCACATCATATGAGGGGGTGGTATGGTGCAACAATAGATGGTATGTAATTCACTTATTGATCTGGAATGGATCATCATATAATTTTTCATCTATCTTAGTATTTTCTAGATGGAAAAGTTGGAGGAATTGGATTGTAGGGTCAATTTTAGTGGTAGGTCCCAGTTTGGAGATTTGGGGTTTGGAACCTTCCAGAGCCATTTTGAGGCATCAAATGGAAAATTTTGAGGTCAAAACTTTGTGGTATTATTTCCCAACCCCTTGATGTTATTCTATGCATCAAGACCTTTCCAACAATGCAACAATCGCCTCAATCAAAGCTCATATGTGATAGTTATGCCTCTCACAAGTTGACTTACCTTGTTGACCACCATGGTACGAGTGGATGCCACATCAACCCACATTACTCAAATGTGTGGGGCTATCCATGTGTGTATTTTCAAGAAGATTCTATAATGTCCAAACCTTATCATTAATTGAGGTTGAGGAAGTCAAAACCCTAACCCTAGATGACTATCGAACTATGTTAGATATTAGGGCATTATAAGGAGAAGGGGGTTCCATTTTTTAGCATTATAATAGTTCCATAGTTGAGTAGAGCATCTAGGAGTGGTATTTTGAGATCATAACAAAGTAGGTACTAGATTTTGTAGCAACCATTCAGGCCACGATGTCAAAGGCAACTCCATAGTGAGTTCCCCTTTCTTTGTACTTGTTATTCATAACTGAAGAAAACAGAGAAGAGCATAGGCCTCACCTTCTAGTTGGGTTTTCTTCCATATTGGGTTTCCTAGGACATATCTCATTTTTATTTATGTGGATGGTGTATATATTTTCCTATTATGTCATTTTCATATTCAATTATTTTCATAAATCTAAGAAATAAGCTAGTAATAACTAATATGGGATCTAAGGAAATAAAATGCATAATCTAATATTTCATAATAGTATAAGATCTATTATGACAAACTATTCTAGTGGAATATCCATGACAATTTATAGATCATATTGGTATCATATCAGTTCTCTTTGGAGTATTTATGGGAATTTGTAGGATTCGAGAATTGTCTTTAGAAGAAAGTCGCATAACCCTAGCCATGGAAGATGAGTTCATTCACAACAACCCTTGAGATTCAGTAGAAGAGATATTTTCAAGGATGGAAGAGAAATTTGGTGGTATCTCTCACAATATGACCCTCCTCATGGAAACTCTAGTAAACAAGCTCAGACCGTTCGGGGAGGTTGGAGGCTCTAACTCATAGATCGGATCAGAATGGAAACTATGGGATAATGAAGAACTAGAAAAGGAGTCGAGGAAAGAGCTCGAGAAAGAGAAACCAAGTTCCAGTGTTGTTACCCCTTCACAACATTTATTTAAAATGGAAGTGAAAGTGGATATCAAGCCATAACAAGGTGAGATCAATGCAATAAATTTAAATCATCGGTTGCAGTTATTAGAGGTCTATGTTAGTGTTCACAATATAGATAAGGAGTAGAAAATTTCATTTTCCCAACTAAAATTAGAGGCCCATGCATTAACCTAGTGGGAAAGACACACAGAGGCACTTAGGCTAGAGGAAAATCCACTAGTAACCAAGTGAGAAGATTTCAAAACCCTCATTAAGTCCCATTTCTACCCTATCGGGTATGAAGAGGACCAATGGATCCATTGGCATTACTTCAAGCAAAGGAAATGGAAGAATGTGCAAGAGTACACCACCGAATTCATAAAGATGGCTATCATGTTGGGTATCTCTTCCAAGAACCCAAATGTACTCCTCAAGTATCTAGGGGGTCTACACAGTCATTTGTGAAAGAAAGTGATGTTCTTCAAGCCCAGTACAATTGATGAGGCCTATGTGCAAGAACAATATTTGGAAAATACAAGCCACAAGAAAGGACAACCAAGTGGTTCCACACAGAAAAAGCACCCAGATGCTTCCAAGGAGGGGAAGAAGAAGTGGAAAGGGAAAGAAAAGAAGATGAAATCCACTGCACATTAGTGCAAGGATCCAAGTAACTATTGTAACCATTGCAATATCAATGGTCACACTAAATAAAAGTGTTGGAAACTACATCCAAAGCTTAAACCTAAGAACCATAATAAGGATGCCAAGAAGAAGAACCTTCTAGCCACAAATTCAAGCAATCAAGTAGAGAGAAACTTATAGTTGGATGAGAAGATTTCCTACACTTTAGTGTAGAAGGAGGTGAATCTGAGTACCTTTCATCACAAGGAAGAGAACGAGATGACACAACTCTTCCATATCAATATCTAGGTCAAGAAGACCAAGGTAGATGCTTTATTCGATTACGGTTCATAGGCCAATCTCATAGCAGCTGATATTGATCCAGATGGATTTTGGTGGCCTCCCACCTATTCCAACTAGCTCGTTTTGGTAGTTTTCCAGTTTGATAGTTTTTTCCTAGTTTTCGGGTCCCTGACTTCTGGGGTTGTTTTGAGGCCCTAAACATTGTTTTTAGGGCTCGCCACAGTCAACATGTCTATGAATCGCCACAGACAACATGTGTATTCCTCGGATAGAAATTTCCAACAGGCTATCATGCGCCTAAAATGGAGATCGTATGCAAAAGTTACGACCCTGGGAAGTTGATGTACTAACTTACCCAAACGGGGCCCACATGACTTTTGGCGCTTCATATCCTAGGGTTAGGTTTTTGGATGTCTAGGGTTTTGGACATTCCTGTTTATTGTAAAAAGGCCTTCAAAGCCTCATTGTAATCATCTTTTGGTGAATGAGCGTAGCCGTCACATCTCTTCTCAAAGATAAGCCGCCACCATTCTAGCAAGCTTGTTTTCTGCTGTATTTTACAATTTCAACTTATTTCCTTATTGAATAGAAACCAGTTTTATTGTATATCTGTTACTGTGTTAAGAATATTTTGATAATAATCTGTATTCATTTTGTTCTACTCATAAAATCCGGATCAGTGGTATCAGAGCGTTCTTCTCCTTACCATTCTTAATGCATGACCCCAACGAGGTCAGGGTACAAAGAATTGGGTCTCGAGATTGTTTCTCTTGAGGAAAAAATCTCTCGCACGCCCAAGTGACCTCTCATGGAGGGAGAAAAGAAAGACGATGGGACAGGAGATCCCTTCAAAAATTTTCTCGAGGAAGCCCTCACACAACAAAGGAACGATATGATAGATATTTTTGCATGAATCCTTCGGCGGCTACCAACATGTGACGTATCTCCCTCAAATGGAGGTGCCACCCCTTTCAAGGTACAAATCAACTTCGATATTCCTATTTTTGAAGGTCAGATAGACATAGATGTTGTAGACAAATGGTTGAATCTTCTAGAAGGGTATTTCTTTGTCCATAACTTCTCGAATAGAGAAAAGATTACTTTTGCGTTCCTCAAAGTCGTTCCCCATGTCAAATATTGGTGGGAAACTTTCTGTGAGTAGAAGGAAACAAAGGAAACCTCATTATTTACAGTCACAGTCACCTAGGAGTCCTTCAGGGATGCTATTAAGGAACAATACTACCCTGTTGGAAGTTATGATGACCTGTATACAAAATGAACCACACTGCGGCAGGAAAGAGACCAAGCAGTGCCCGAGTTCACAAATATCTTCCATACATTGCACACCAAGTTGGGTATCAAAGATTCTAAGCGACATCTGGTGCTAAAGTATCGCGACAGTCTGCATAAATACATCTAGGCCGAAATGGATTTTCTGGACATCTCATCCTTGGGTGTGGCCTACCAATATGTCATCCAAATTGAGCAGAAGCTCAAACAAAAGACGCTGCAATTTGGACCTGGGAACCCCTCACAGCAAAATCCAGGAAAGGGTGGGCCCCACCCATAGAACAAAGGACATAGAAAAGACAGACCGCCTCATGAAAATCAGTCTTGGCTGCAAGAAAAGAAGGACACCAGAAAGACAAAGAAAGATCTCGAGAAGTGGTGTGACTTCCATAAGATCCCCTGGCATAACATTGTTGATTATCGCTCAAAGAAGTCATTGGTGGATGAGATGAAAGCCTTTGAATCAGATGCAGGTTCTGACTCTGAGTTAGAACCAGAAAGGGGGAGATGGACCATTGATGCAGAACCCAGTGCTACCTTTGCTACCACCAAGCTTCGGCCTAGTGAACCAGGCGAGCCAGAGGAAGGCGAGCGCCTTTTTCATTCACAAATGTGGGTGAAGGGTACCCCGTTGCACTTCATCGTTGATAACAGTAGACAGAAGAACCTCATCTCAGTAGAGGTTGTCAAGCAACTTGCCTTGCTGACAATGCCATACCCGCAACCCTACACCATCGGATGGCTCCGCCAAGGAAGCTATATCAACGTCAGCCAACAATGTTGCTTGTCATACGATATCAAGCCCTTCAAAGATGAGGTATTATGTGATCTTTCCCCTCTCAAATTTTGTAATTTTATTTTGGGCCAACCATATTTATGGAAATGCCATGATGTATATGAGTCTAGGCCTCGCAGTGTTATTATTACTTTGAACAAGAAATTGTACATGATACCGGAGGAGGTCCCACCTAGTGATATTTCCTTGATCTCTACCAAGCAATGTAGGAAGGTCATCTCTGAGACGAGGAAGTTTGTATTCTTTTTTATTCACTCTCAGAATGAGAAAAAGATCGTAGCCACATCCAAGGTCTATGCAGTCGACCTCTCCACACAGGAGAAGCAAGTGGATAAGGTCATGGAAGCATACTCGGATATCTTCTCCTCACCTCTTGGGGTACCTCTGCACTATCAGATCAAGCACCCCATCGATCTTCACACTGCTTCCCAATGGGCCAGTCTACTGTCACTCTCTGTTAGATAATGAGGAGATCAAGAAACAGATCCAAGAACTGCTCCACAAGGGGAACATCCATCCTAGCTCATCACCTTGCGGGAGCCCAATCATGCTAGTACAAAAGAAATATGGGACATGGCAACTCTGCATTAATTACCAGGCTCTGAATAAAATCACAGTCATAAATCGGTACCCGATTCTCTGAAATGACGACCTCCTTGATCAGCTCACATGGGCCAAATACTTCATTAAGATTGATCTGAAGTCTAGCTACCACCAGGTCCCGATAGAATAGACAGATGTATGGAATACTGCCTTCAAGTCAAAGGAAGGTCTTTTCGAATGGTTGGTCATGCCCTTTGGCTTGAAAAATGCTCCAGCCACTTTCATGAGGATGATGGACGATATCCTATGACCATTCACCAATACTTTTGTAGTGGTGTATCTGGATAACATTCTCATTTATAGCAAGACTTGGGCAGAACACTTGCAGCATATTCAATAGGTTTTTCACACCCTACGGCAGCACAAGCTATACGCGAACTTGGAAAAATGCTCCTTCGGCATGTACATGGTCCATTACCTAGGCTACATCATTGATCAACATGGTGTACATGTGGATCCAGCCAAGATACAAGTCATTCGTGACTGGACAGCCCCAACCACACTCACTGATCTTCTGAGCTTCTTGGGCCTTGCCAATTTCTACCGTAGGTTCATGTTGGGATTCTCCTATATTGCATGGGCCCTTAGCCAAGTAACTAGGGGTGGTGGTTAGGTGAAATTTGTGTGGGGTAGGTCCCAACAACAAGCGTTCGATGATTTGAAGCAGCGCGTGTGCTTAGCCCTAGAACTTTCACTATCAGACTTGCAACATTCCTTTGAGATCGAGACAGATGCTTCAAACTATGTTGTGGGCATCCTTCTCACTCAATACGGCCACCCCGTGCCCTATCATAGTAGGACACTATCAGATGTTGTCCATAAGTACCCTAATTATGACAAATAAATGTACTCCATTATGCAAGCTTGTTGCCAAAGGAGACATTACATTCTTGGGAAGGAGAAAATCATCCACACTAATCATAAGCCACTGCAGTTCATGCAGACACAAGAAAAATTGCAGAATGACCACCATCAGAAGTGGTCCACATACTTGCATCAATTCCACCTCAACATCAATTATAAAATAGGAATCATCGACTGCGTCGATGATTTCCTTAGTAGACCGCTAGTCGCAGAACTCACCACAGTGCTAGACTCTTACGACCATGAGACCTCTAGATGGGCCCAACTCTATGAGATAGACCCAGACTTCGCCACCACCTACAAAATGTTGGGCACAAACGTAGTTGTTGCTAATTTCCATATTCAGGATGGGATGTTGTGTCGTCTGGGCCATATTTTTGTTCCATCAAGTGAGTGAGAGAAGCTTATTTGGGAATCCCACTACAGTCGGGTGGTAGGACACTTCAATGTCGAAAATACAGTGGCAATATTGTAGAAACATTTCTACTGGCCGAAACTTCGATAGGAGGTCAGCAAGCATATCAGGTCTTGCACTGCCTACGCTATTGCCAAACTGACCACTAAGAAACATGGTCTGTACACCCCTCTTCCTACTCCTGACAGGCCATGGGAATCCATCTCCATGGACTACATGTCGGGATCCCATCCACCAAGCAGGGAAATGACCATGTTTTTGTGGTTGTTGATCACTTTTCTAAGATGGCGATTATGACCGCCTGCAAGAAGAGCATCACAGCAGAGGCCACTGCCAAGCTCTTCTTTGAATGAGTCTGGGTACATTTTGGAATCCCAAAAACCATTGTCTCAGATCGGTACAGTTGATTTCTCAACACATTCTGGTCGATCCTCTGGTCACTGCTGGACACCAAGCTCAACAAATCCATGAACTTCCACCCCCAGGAAGATGGCCAAACCGAGGTCGTAAATCGAATGATCGTGATGTCCTACGCATGTATAATTCCAAGCACCCTCACACATGGGATGAGAGTCTTCCCTATGTCCAACATAGCTACAACTGATCCCTGCATATCTCAAATGGCCACATCCCCTTTCAGGTGGGGTTGGGATTCCAACCATTGGGTCCCATAGATGTTGCACTACCCCTTGCGGTCACCTCAATTGACTCATATCCTACTTCAACTGAAGCTGAAAAATCCACCCGATTCATTGAGTGGATCCTTCACATCCTCTAATAGGTTCAGGATATCCTATAGAAGTCCAATGACAAGTACAAGAAGTGCCATGATCAACACCGTGTGCCACATAAGTTTTGGGTGGGCGACAAAGTTTGGTTGCATTTGTAGAAAGAATGTCTTACCGGACCCCATAGGAAGCTTCTCCCACTCAGTTATGGGCCATGCACCATCATCAAAGTTTTGGGTGATAATTCTTTTGAGCTCAACATTTCTCCTTTCCTTGGCCTCCACCCAGTGTTCAACATGGATCTCCTTCGACCTTATTTCCCACCATTATTGGACACCTCACAGATAGTAGGAAAATTGACACCAACAGAGCTCAAACCTGACTACATACAACATGAATCCAGTGATCATATTGTGGAAAAACATGTCAAGGTCACTTGCTAGCAAAGGATCCAACTTTATCGAGTTGTCAAAGCAGGGAAACTCTTGCACCAAGGCAAGTGGCTCACCCGGGGCCAAATTCAACAGAAATTTTCTCATCTAATGGGGGAACTCAACGCAATGGAGACCATTTCTTCCTAAGGGGGTAGGATTGATCCAGATGGATGTCGGTGTCCTCCCACCTATTTCAACTGGCTCATTTTAGTAGTTTTCTAGTTCGATAGTTTTTTCCTAGTTTTCGGGTCCCTGACTTCCGTGGCCATTTTGAGGCCCTAAACAACGTTTTTAGGGATCGCCTTAGTCAACATGTGTAGCGATCACCACAGACAACATGTGTATTCCTCGGATAGASCTTTCCAATGGGCTATCGTGCGCCTAAAATGAAGATTGTATGCAAAATTTACAACCCCGGGAAGTTGATGTACTAACTTACCCAAACRGGGCCCACGTGACTTTTCGCACTTCATCTCCTAGAGTTAGGTTTTTGGATGTCTATGGTTTTTGAAATTCTTGTTTATTGTAAAAAGGCCTTTAGATCCTCATTATAATCATCTTCTATTGAATGAGTGCAGTCGTCACATMTCTTCTCAAAGATAAGCCGCCACCATTCTAGCAAGCTTGTTTTCCACTACATTTTACAGTTTCAACTTATTTCCTTATTGAATAGAAACTAGTTTTATTGTATATATGTTATTATGTGTTAAGAATATTTTGTTAATAATATGTATTCATTTCGTTCTGCTCATAAAATCTGGATCAGATCTGGTCAGCAAGCTTGGGTTGGAGGTTCATGATCATCCTAGCCCATATCCATTAGGATGGGTAAACAAGGATGCAAAGATCAAGGTAACAAAATAGTGTAAGATCAAATTTGTTGTAAGTGTGTATTTTATTGGTGAAGTGGATTTAGATGTAGTACCCCTTGACATGTGTGGATTAGTTTTTGGAATCCCCTACATGTATATGAGAGATGCAATATTCATGAGGAGAGAAAACCAGTACTTCCTGATCAAGGAAGGGAATTATTTTATCATCAATGTGCATAAATGTAAATCGAAGATATCACTGGTAAGTGCCAACCAAGCCAAAAATTTGATTAGTTCAAGTAAGAAGTATGCTTTTATTTTCTTATGAGAGAATCAACCGGGTGATGAATCAGTAAGAGAAAAGGAATCCTTGGAGGGATGTAATAAAGAGAAAAAAACATCAGTTGGAGGAGTTGCTACAAGCATATAGAGGAGTTTTCAAAGAGCCTAAAGGGATACAACCTAAGAGGAAAGTGGAGCACGAGATATAGTTGTTTCCTGACTCCCCATTACCCAATATTTGGTTGTATAGACAATCCATTTTGGAAGCAGATGAAGTGAAGAAACAATTATAGCAATTGCTAGAGCATGGTGTAATTAGACCAAGAACCTCACCTTGTGAGTCACCTATTATCATAGTACCCAAAAAGTATGGGACTTGGTGGATGTGTATAGACTACAAAGATTTGAACAAGATTACACTCAAGAATCAATACCCTATGCCTATGACAGATTATTCATTATATCAGTTGCATCATGCCAAGTACTTCACCAAGTTGGATCTCAAATCAAGATACCACCAGGTATGTGTTAAAGAGGAAGACACCTAGAAGACCACCTTCAAGACAATTCAAGATTTGTATGAATGGTTGGTCATTCCATTTGGTTTATGTACTACACTAGCTACATTTATGAGATTGACAAATGGTGTATTGTAGCCATATTTAGATTCATTTGTTATAGTGTATCTAGATGATATATTGGTTTATAGCTCTCCCTAGGAGGGGCAAATCTCACGTCTCATGCAGGTGTTAGAGACTCTAAAAATGCACCAGATGTTGGATAAAATCAATAAATGTGAGTTTTCTCAGCAGTCATTGGTGTATTTGGAGTATGTGATTGGTGGAGGGGAGCTCAAGATAGATCCCAAAAAGATGGAGGCCATCATAAAATGATTTGTTACTACTAATTTCATTGAATTTAGGATCTTTGTTGGGGTACAAAAGTACCTACGAAAGTTCATAGCATACTTTTTAGTAGTAGTTGCACCACTCCACGCCATAATAACGAAGGGCAAGCGTTTATAGTGGGGAAAGAATCAACATAAATATTTCAATGAGCTAAACCAAAATATTAGTCAAGCACTAGTTCTCGCATTACCTAAGTTGGAAAATCCTTTCAAAGTGGAGGCATATGCAAGTGGGTATGCTACGAGAGTAGTTTTGATGCAAGGAGATAAGCCGATATGCTATCATTCTGAAATGTTTCATGGGGGAGTCTTAAACTACCCTACCTATGATAAGGAAGTCTATGCACTAGTTCAAGTTGTTAAGAAGTGGAAGAAATATCTAATGAGAAAGGAAACCATTATCAAATCACCATCCATTATAGTATTTGTAGGTCCAGAGTAAGCTTCAACAAACCAGACATTACAAGTGTATAGGGTTTTTGTAGAAATTTCATCTAGTCATCAAGTATAAGAAGGGAATCACTAATAAGTTGGAAAACATTCTTTCAATGCCACCCACATCCAAGGTTACAACTTTGGGAACTCTTATGCACATGGATAATTTTACCCATGATGCATACAAAGAGGCATGCATAGAAGATGATGACTTCAAAGAGGTGTTTCAACAACTATAGGGACAAATTCATGTAGAATAAGGTTACAACAAGGTTGACTATCATCTCTAGAGTGGGTTACTCTACAAGCTAGACAAGCTTTGTCTCCCTAAAGGGGAAATATTGTAGCTTATTAGACAGGCTCACACCTCCAAGGTACCAGGACATTTTGGTTTTGGGAAGACAATTGCTAACTTGCAAAGGTATGTGTATTGGCCCATAATATAATAATATGTAGATCGATATATTAGAGGATGCATACTTTGTTGTACCAACAAGCCTAGTAATTGAAAACAAGGTCTATACCATCCCTTACTTGTACCCACTCAACCTTGGGAAAGTATTTCCATGGTTTTTGTGGGTGGTTTGCTAGCAACCAGGAAGGGACATGACTATATTTTTGTGGTAGTTGACAAGTTCAACAAGATATGCATTTTTATACCTTGTAAAAATACCATTAGAGGACAAGAAACAACAAACTTGTTCTTTGAATAGGTTTGGGTGCACTTTGGGATAACAAGGGTCATCATATCAGATAGGGATACCATATTTCTCAGTTCCTTTTGGAATACACTTTGGGAGAAGATGGGCATGAAGTTGTATAGATCTACAACATTCCATCCACAAATAGATGGGAAGGCATAAGTAGTCAACAAGATGTCGATACATATTTTGAGGGGTTACAATCAGAAGAATCCAAATACATAGGATGAAAATCTAATATATATTCCACACTCTTATAACACAATAGACCATGATTTTGCTGGTAAGTCCCCTTTTGAAACTTTCTTTGTATATTTTCCACCTTCACCCTTGGATGTTTTTTATGGACATCAAGGAGGAGTGAGGGAAGACATCACAGGAGAAGAGTTGAAAGTAGAGAAATTTGTTGAAAAGACCAGATAGATCCATTTGCAAGTACATGAGATGTTGAAGAAGACATAGGAATATGATCTATAAATTTCCATGGATATTCCACTAGAACAGTTCGTCACAACATATTTTATACTATTCTAAAATCTTAGATTATGTAAATTATTTACTTAGATCCCAGATTAGTTATTACTAGCTTATTGGTCGGATTTATGAAAATAGTTGAATACAAAATGAAAGAACATGTATATATGCACACCATATAAAAAAATGAACACAAGATATATCCTAGTAAACCCAATACAAGAGAAAACCCAGTTAGAAGGTGAGGCCCATGTTCTTCTCTCTTTTCTTCAGTTATGAATAACAAGTACAAAGAAAGGGGCACTCACTATGGAGTTTCCTTTGACACTGTCACCTAAATGGATGCTACAGAAACTACTACCTTCTCTATTATTCTCTCAAAATACCACTCCTATATGCTCTACTCAACTATGGAACAATTAAAATGCTAAAGAATGGAACCCCCTTCTTATTCACGGTCTGATATTTAACATAACATGATAGCCATCTAGGGTTAGGGTTTTGACTTCCTCAACCATCAATTAACGATAAGGTTTGGATATTCTAGAATCTTCTTGAAAATCCACACAAGGATATCCACACACATTTTAGTACTGGGGGCTAACATGGAATCCACTCATACCATGGTGGTCAACAATGTAGGTCAACTTGTGAGAGGCATAACTTTCACATGCGAGCTTTGATTGAGGTGATTTTTTCACCATGGGAAAGGCATCGATGTGTAGAATATCTTCAAGGAGATAGATGCTAATATTGCAAATTTTTTACCCCCCAAAATGCCATTTGATGCCTCAAAATGGCTCTAGAAGGTTCCAGACCCCAAATCTCCAAACTGGGACCTGCAAACCAATTCTTCCAATTTTTCAACCCAGAAAGTACTACGATATATGAAAAATTATTTGATGATCCATTCCTAATCACTTCTTTTCAAAATATTGATTTCAAAAATATTGAACATTAAATAGATGATGTTAGTGAATACAATGCATTTAGTATGTTCAAACATTAGACCAAACAATAATTAGAAGCATGTAATTTTTTTCCAATAGCACACATACAACCAACAACTTTATAAAACAATTGTTCAATTAAGCAATACATCTACATTAATTCCATTGAGAATCCAAAAATGCAATTACTCAATGATGTTTTTCTTATGGCCTAAGGGGATGCCTAAAGTTAGTCCTAATGCAAGCCACCTTTGATGAGTGGTTTGTGGTCTACGAAAGTTATAGTTTATTAACAATTCATCACTGGGAGACAAACTATGTATTGCATGCACAAAAACAAATCTAGATGCCTTCCTTTTCATAAAGAACTCTTTTTCATTAGAGTGTTCCTTAAACGAACAATTTACACTGAACAATGAACACCTACAACTATGTATGAACCCTTCAATGTTCTCATGAGTGTGTGGATGGCCATTGATATATAAAAACTTCTTCTTGTTAAAGTTTTCAAAATCATAACCATTCATGCAAACACTATACATGTAAATATTATGTTTGTATTTAATAATATTCAAGTAATCAAATCGACAATAAAGAGGACTACAAAAAGGTGTATGTGCTACCAGATGTTTGGGAGGAATGAATACACACAAAATGATAAACAAACCAATATTTGCAACATCTATTTTAAACTTGGAAATCATGTCGTTATTACCACAAAAAGAGAATTATGTCCCAACATGGAGCACATAAAGGGAAGACGAACGAGCACCATACAAAGCATGGTTGTAACATGTTTGGTATCTATTTTGTACATGAGAAAGAAGAGAGAAGACATATCTACCCTCCAACAATTGAACTAACCTTGTTGTGTACTTGGAATTTTTTTCTCTCTACTCATACAACTTTTTGGATCTCCTGGTAGAGATGTTTTGGGTAGTGTTGATATCATACTTTGGCTCACTAGAGCTCTCATTTGACTCAGTAGAAGGAGATGGGTTGGTCAATTTAGGAAGAAACATGGTTGATTTATCTCCCAACTTAAAAAAAAAAAAGGAATATGGAAGTGTTCCTATGTTTCTTTTGTATATCACCTATTGGATCCTTGATCACAGTGGGAGGTATAGACTGTCAACTTTTGGTAGTTGATCATTAATATAATGGGACAATGTGACATGCCCATGGTTCACCTTCAACCCTTTACATTTTGAAAAACCATAAACAATTGGGGTGTCATAAAAGAGATCCAGCTCGTGGTGAATTACCATTGGCCCAAGATGGTTTTTGGAAGATGGCATATTACTATGGGTAGTGTTAGGATATTAATAGCCAAGAATGAATATAATACCCAAATAATATCAATATTCTACAATTGAATGAGATAATTGTATTGATAAAGGAATTATTCCACTTTGAGGGGGAAACCTCCTTGACCACTTCGAGAGGGTTATCTCCTTATACAACCATTTTTACTAAAATAATAGTTGACACCCTTTACATTGAATGGGTCAGCATATAAATGTTAGAATTTTTGAAGTTACGATTATCTTCTTTAACATTCATTAACAATTGTATGTGATAGGATCACTGAAAGATAAACAATCACAAAACACAAGATATATCCTGGGAAACCCTCGTGGGGGAGAAAAACAAAAAAACAATTCTTCAGTATAGATTCCTTCAAACGGTACAATGTCACATTATAGCTCTCCAAAAATAGACTAAGACCAAGATACCAAAGACCAAGAAACCAAGACCTCCTGCGCTAGGCCTCCTTTGCTATGCTCCAAATACACAAGAGAAGGAAAGTTGTGTGTGTGTACAAATGAGAGGAACTTGACCTCTATTTATACACATAACTTGACTCCTGAAAAGATGAAACCCTAAGAGGGGCCATTTTGACTTTCAAAATAAGGATAGAAATAAAATAATAATTTATTTTGAGTCGATTTATACAATAAGATTACAATAACCTTCTCGAGGTTTGACCAATACAAATACAAAAGAACATATTCTGTAGTTACATCAAAATATCAACACTCCCTCTTAACTAGGGAGGTATTATTTGTTGCCACACGAGCTCATGACCAATGACCATTGAACATATGAATCTAGACATCATCGGATATCCATAGTACAACATCACTTCATAGCCATTACATCCAAGGCCTGTGGGTAGCTCTCAAATAGCTTCAACATGTCACCATGAAATCCACTACCCCGCAATGCATCTGTACCTCATCATGTGCACCTCTGTGAATTCACATCCAATGCATTCAAGGCATGTGAGTAGCTCTCAATAGTTAAAACATGTCCCGAGGACATCCACTACCCCGCAATGCATCTGTACCTTGTCACTCCCTCTAAAGAGGGACCACGCCAATCTTGTCCTTGAAGTGCTCGAACTTCGGCCTTGACAATGTCTTGGTCAAAATATCTGCAACATGTTCCTCGGTAGTCATGTACTGGAGTCTCACTGCTCCCCTCTGTACCATATCCATGATATAGTGATATTTGATATCGATATGCTTCGACCTGTCATGGAACATCAAATTCTCTGACAACTTCATGCAACTTTGGTTGTCACACCAAATGCAGGTCACCTCCAGTTTGAGACTAAATAACCCAGACAACATCTTTTGAATCCAAACTGCTTCTCTACATCCTGCAGATGTTGCCACATATTCAACCTCAGTCATACTGAGTGCTACACATGATGCTTCTTGCTGCTCCATGAAACCATACTGGAGCCCAGACTGAAGCAATATATGAAGTACTCTTTCGATCAAGAATATTGTCAGCCCAATCTAAATCTGAATATCCATATAACCCGAACTCATGGTCTATCACATACCTGAGACCATAATCTAATGTGCCCTTAAGGTACTTCATCACATGTTTTGCTATGACCAAATGAACCTACCTAGGCTCCATATACTGACTCAGGGTGTTCATAGAAAAACAGATATCCACTCTCGTGTTCGTCAAGTACATCAACGAACCCATCATCTTCCTGTATAAAGTAACATCCATAGTCTCTGAAGTCGTATCCTACAACAACTTCAGATTTGATACCATAGGTGTAGTCATTGCCTTGCAATCCAACATCCCGAACATCTTTAGGATTTCCACTACACACTTCCCTTCATTCAAAAATATCTCATCCTATCTCTACCATACCTTGAGACCCAAAAATTAATGCATCATCCCAAGATCTTTCATCTCAAACTCAGCAGCCAGTTTTCTCTTACACTCTGAGATGAGCTTTTCCACACCTGTTAGAAATAGGTCATCCACATACAACAATAGTGTTATCGGACCATCATCCACAACCTTAAAGTAAAGGTTAGGATATGCACTACTCTTTGTAAATCCTAATCTCGTCATAAAACTATCGATCTTGAATTACCATGCTCTGGGTGCCTACTTTAATCCATATAAATCCTTCTTCAATTTCCACACATGCGTCTCCCTATCATGTACCTCGAACCCTTGTGGTTGCTCCACATACACTTCTACTTTTATCTCACCATTCAAGAAGGCTATCTTCACATCCATCCGATGCACCTTCCATTTCATTACTACAGCCAACGAAAGTATAGTCCTAATTGAGGTATATCTTGCCACGGGAGCAAATGTCTCCTCATAGTCAATGCCCTCCTTCTAAGAGAATCCTCAAGCCACATATCTAGCCCATTAGATGCATGTTTCATCTTGTAGATCCATTTTGAACTTACTACTGATTTATCCTTTGGTCTAGGGACCACATCCCAGACATCATTCTTTACTATGGACTGATATTCCTCCCCCATGGCATCCTTCCATACCCTCTTTTTTGAAGCCTCTTCATAACTAGATGATTCTGCATCCATGATATCACACAAACATGCCACATAGTTGGAATACATTTTTGACTTCTTACTTTCCCTGAGATATTTTTCTGGGGCACCATATATTTTTGCATCTCTGATGAGCTTCTGTGCCCAAGTTGGTCTTCTCTTGCTAGAAGGCATCTCTGCTGGCCTATGAGGTTTTGCCATGTCATTATCCTCATGAATGACTTCCTATGGTTCAACTGTTTCTACTTATGGAACTCTAGTAACTTCATTCTCCTCCTCATGAACCTCTTTTGCATAATCTTGTTTTGATTTGTTGAAAGTTGCACTCTCATCGAAGGTGACATCTCGCCTAATCTCAACTTTCCAGTGACTGGGAATATATATCCTGTATGCCTTCGATGTGTCACTGTAGCTAAAAAATATGCCATTCTTTCCAGATGGATCCAATTTTGTCCTCTTTTCCTTGGGGACATGCACAAATACAGGGAAGCCAAATATCCTTAGATGGATGACTTTCGACTTCTCTCCTGAAAACATATCCTCTGGTGTCTTGTTTTCAAGTACTTTGTGGGGACTTTTGTTTTGCACGTACACTGCAATATTTGTTTCTTCTGCCCACATATGTATAGGTAGATCTTGATCATGGATCATAACCTTCACTGCTTCCATGATCGTCTGATTCTTCCTTTCTACTACTCCATTTTCTTGACGGTTGTAGGGAGTAGAAAGCTCTCTCTTAATCCCAATTTCCTTGCAATATTCTTTGAATTCATCTGAAGTGATTTCTCCTCCATTATCTAATCGCAAGGTCTTTATATTCTGCTCTGTCAGGTTTTCTACCAGTTCCTTGAATTCTTTGAATTTACCAAACACTTCATTATTTGCCTTCAACAAATAGATCCAAGTTTTACGTGAGTAAACATCAATAAAAGACACATAATATACATACCCACTTAGTGAAGTTGTTGACATCGGTCCACACTATTAGAGACCTAATCCCTTATGTAGGTAGAATAATATATTTCGATGTAATAAAGGTCAATATTAATAAGGCCTAGCAATAAGGAAGAATATGTCCAATGTAAGAAGACCTAATAGAAGCTTCCGCTTCTAGAAGGATCTTCCTTTAGATGGTTCTTTTGATAGACATATTTAGTATATATAGGAGTCGAGGGTGAGAA
>ML828405.1:15709-53187 GCA_009831015.1 Picea engelmannii | reverse complement strand
CCGACCTGACACTTTCTTATTTTGTAATTCTTTTCTTTAATTATCTTCAGGGCCTACATGTACAATTCACTTTGTCATCTTCAAAAATTCATTTCTCCTCAACCATGAGGATCCACGTGACATGCCACATACCATCGGAAACAGCATGACGTATACTATCCATCCATGGGTATTTTATCTGCATGTGTATTTTCCTTCATGTCCAAATAACTTCATCAATCTTGCGGTCAAAAACCCATGACTAGGGTTGACATCAATGACAACATTCAATCTTCCAACAACTTTGTGACACTTGCGACACTTAGGGTGCAAAACTTAAGTGTGAAATTTTTGTGTGTAACCCCAAACTTGCAAAATCCTTTCAAAGTGGAGACATATGCAAGTGAGTATTCCATGGGAGTAGTTTTGATGCAAGAAGCATGTAAGCTATCATTTTGAAATATTTCATGGGGTAGTTCTCAACTACCCTAGCCACGACAAGGAACTCTATGTCCTAGTTCAACATGAAAAGAATTAGAAGAACTATTTGATGGGAAAGAAAATGATTATCCACATACATCACTAGCCACTGTAATGTTTGTAGGCCCAAAATAAGCTTAAACAAAATAAACATTACAAGTGGATGGGGTTTTTGAAACAATTTCATCTAGTCCATCAAGTATATGACGCGAAACACTAACAATTACGTAAAGATGATTTTAAGGCCACCCTTATCCAATATTACAACTTTGGGAACTCTTATGCACATAGAGCCTTTTACCTGTGATGCATACAAAGATGCATTTATAGAAGATGACGACTTCAAGGAGGAGTTTCAACAACTACATGACCAAATTCATATAGAAGATGATTAAAATTAGGCTGACTATCATCTCCAGAACGGGTTACTCTACAAGCTAGACAAACTCTGCATTCCTAAAGGTGAAATATTGCAGCTTATCAGAAAGGTTCACACCTCCAAGGTTCCACAACATTTTGATGTTGGGAATATAGTTGCTAACTTACAAAGGTACATGTATTGGCCCATAATGAAAGAATATGTAACATCTTATATTAGAGGATGTATACTTTGTTGTACCAGTAAGCCCAGTAACATAAAGCAAGGCCTATACCATCCCTTACCTGTACCCACTCGACCTTGGGAAAACATTTCCATGGATTTTTTGGAAGGTTTAGCAACAACCAGGAAGGGACATGACCATATTTTTGTGATAGTTGATAGGTTCAACAAGGTGTGCATTCTTATGCCTTGTAAAAATACCATAAGAGGATAAGAATAAACAATCATGTTCTTTTAACATGTATGGGTGCACTTTGGGATACCAATGAGTGTTACAGGTGAATCCCCCTACAGACAAGTGGATTCCCTCTTGGCCTCTAGACTCCTAAGGCCAAGACAAAAAAGTGCTCAACATGGACACTGACATCATTTTATATCTAATCAAGATAATAAACGAAGGAGAAGAAGAAATATATGTACCTTATTAACGACATTTTTCCTTGCAAAGTCCAGGTCGAGCTTCGATCTTGAGCTCCCTGATAGGTCCTGTAGAACAAATAAAGATACAATGGACTTCCTAATCTACTGATATTAGCTCAAATATAGATCCATCTACTGCATACAAACTCATGTGGAACAAACACATGTTTGAAAGAAATAGGCCAAGCATTGATATATTGATAAGAACAAGTAAAAGTACTTACAATCCTTTGATGAAGGTGCAACAGTTTCTTCCAGTTCTCCTTGTCCAACCCCTTTGCTCAAGTAATCTACACTGATTACTTTGATGACATCTCACTCATGAAATCATAAGTTTCACATCTCCAATCTTTTCCATGTACCTTTCACCATGAGAAGGCCTCCTTATATAACCTTGGAGAGGCCCAACCACTTGAGAGATATTTGGGATAAGTTGAGGATTCTTCTCCTTCAGTTGAGGATATTCCCTAAGATCATGCCTTGACCTTCTATTTGAATCCAACTACCTTTATATATTGAGGGGATTGTCCACTGATTTCCTCCAACAAACCAAAAATTTGCTTAGAAAGGGTAGCGCTCCCCCAAAAGGGTGCACAGGGCGGTCAAACACTCACCCAAAGAGGCCAAGGGAGTGCTAGCACTCCGTGACAGTGGGTAGGGGAGCGCTCAGGCTCCTCTCCAAAATCCATATTTGAGTGGTTTTTCTAGTGGCAAAAGGCTTGTACTCTTTGTCAACTGATTTCTCTTCTTCAAAACTAGTCTTTGAGGTGCCTTAAGTGTCCTTATGATGTCGTTAGAGGCACGACATAGGCAAGATGATAGTATGATGTCTATGACACTTGCAACACTTGTGGTCAATATGTGACACTTGTGGACAAGATGCAACACTTACAACACTTGTAATGATGACACTTGTGACACTATTGAAGTGAGTAATTTTGATGTGGAATAGATTTCCCCCCAAAGTACGAAGTTAGAAGACGATGATGACTGAAGTAATTTGTAGAATTTTCCGAGGAAGGGTATGGATGCGGAGAGGCTGGAAAAATATGCACACAACCATCAAACAAATATTATGACATGTTTCAAACCCAAGGCAGACATACCTATGCTTGGGTGATAAAGACTTTTTAGGTATGGCCGCCATAAAATACACTGCAGATCCATAATTATATTGACAAAAGGTATAGCCACTGAAGACACAATGTGGATATATAATCCTGTGACCTAAACTGATCGTAGCCATGAAGAATACACATTGGATCTATGATACGACAAGACATAGCCACGACCAATACAAAGTGGATCTATGTAACAATATATATGTCATAGTTCAAAAGAACTCCTTCGCAACTTGGGCAAAGTATACATAAGAGTGAAAACTCAACCCAGGGTCTTCTTACCGATCCCGATGTAGTACAAATATAACCATGTGAATAGATGTCCTGATGTCGAACATGGTAGAAACCACTTGATTACCGATCAATGAGGTAAACCATTAACAAGTGCAAGGGAGATCACCATTGATGTCAATGATTCCCAAGGTACTCTAGTACATTCCAATGACTGTGAATAGATGAGATGAAGTCGAACATCTGTGGAATAACCCGATCAGGGGTCAGTGATGTAAACCCACTGTCGGACATGAGGAGGCCTGCCATTGAGGCATGTAGGTCCCAAGGTACTAACTGGTTTCTAAGTCTAGTTCCCGGATAATGTGCTGAAGTCGACATGAATATACTCGCCGAAGGAGGGCCTTGATGTATCCACCATCAACGACCTGAAACTAACACATAGATGTAATTGGTAGATCAAATGAACATGGACTGACACAGGTATTGAAACATGATATTTGTGATGGCTGACTCTCGAGGCAGATACTTCCCTTGAACACTGAGGCACAATAGCAGAAACGTGACATGGACCAAAACTTGATGATGCAGTGGATGCTATGACTTTCGTTAGGTGACCCAAAGGAGTAAAAGAAACTCAGAGGATTGGCTCAGTGCAGAGGTTTAGCGGATTTAAAATGCATGCAAATACAAAGTGCCATGTTCAAGGGCGACCGTAAGAGTTATTGGTAGTGTTCTCAAAAAACTGCTTGGATTGCTTCCTTCAATTTTTCCCCCATCCAGATAGACGAGTACCTCTTTTTAGTTTAACGAGCTCGAGGAGGGTAACATATGATCGATATAACTCACCTTCGGTAAGTCCATCTTCCTTTGTTTAATGTACTGGAAGAAGTAAGGGTTCGGTTCCGTATGGGCCCTTCAATGTATGATTGTTTAACGAGTCCAGAGAAGGTAAACTCAGTGGTTTTTCATATTTAGAGAGACTGAAAACAACTTAAAGATGACTCCAATGTTGTACTTTTTCGTAATATTAGTCTTACGAGGCTGAAAAAGAGATAAATTATCACTCGAAAGACGCCCTTTCAAACCTTTTAACAAGTGGGAAAGGAAGCAAGATCACTCGACAATCTTTTCATGTTTAGAGAGTTTGAAAAGAGATCAAAGACAACTCCAAGGGGTTCCTTTTTCGTATATCCATGGTAGTATGAAAAAGTGATAAAAGTCTACTCGGTTACATTCTCATGTTTTTTCAAGCACGAGAAAGAACAAAGACTAAGCTCGGTATGCCCCCAGCTTGAAAGCTAGTGGCTTAACTCTAGAATGATCATGAAAGGATGGAGACATGCCCTCCAAGATTTAATTCATTCACCGACATTGAGGTTGTCACCAATTTCTCTACTAGATGGAGAAAAAGGATAAGAGTGGATGAAAATAAGGTTAAAGAGAGGTGACTGTTTCATTTTTTAACGAGCTTGACACAGGAAAAGAACTATGCTCAAGTCTCCGGGTTCAATCCTCAGATTTCCGTTTCATTTTTTAACGAGCTTGTTACAAAGAGGAAAACTATGCTCAAAGATTCTGTTTCATTTTTTAACGAGCTTGCCACAGAGAAGAAAAACTATGCTCATGACCTCCATTTCATTTTTTAATGAGCTTGCTACAGAGAAGAGAAACTGTGCTCGTAGACTCTCCTTGATCATGGATTCCAAGAGAAAAATGCTCTGGAAGGAGACCATGTTAAGGGACAAAACTTGGTCATGGCTTCCAAGATATCTTCACTGGATGGAAGAAAATCACTTCGGAAGGAACACATGTCGAGGGCTACGACAGGGGTAAGGAGATCAAGCTCCAATAACCCTACTGAAGAGATCACCATGTCAACTACCGGATCCAAATCATCAGAAGTTGAAGGCATGGGAGATGATGGAAAATCAACATCAGGAGGGAAGATAGAGTGTATATCTCCCCGAATTTCTTCACGAGGGGGAAGAAAAGAGGATCAATGATGGTTATCATCCCGAGGTAGCTTGTCAATGCTCAATATTTCCATAATAGATTCATCACAGGGAAAAATTGGGGAAAGGTAGTCGATCGCAGACGACAAGGAACTTAACTGTGATGGCATCGAGTAACTGTCAGGTGCCAATAAATGTTGGTCATCCGAAGAGGGAGAAGTGGATTGGACAACAACGTATGACGTTTCGGTTGGACTAAGTGGCATGGTGTCACCTAGTGCATCGAATTCCAAGGGACTAGGTACAATCTGAGGGTCAGATGTTTCCAAAGATTGATGAGCCATGGTCGAAATCATATCGACAGTGGAAATATGATGTGTAGTTGATGGAATTGGTGTAGGGAAGGTACCCGTGAGGCTAGAATATTTCAACAAGCCAACACCAACGCTTTCATATGTAATCTTGTGATCTCCCAAGAATGGAATATTGTTGGTAGCGGGAGCGCGAGCGTCGGGTGTACATAAATCTAATTGATCGACAGTGACAATTTTTCCCTGATGAGGGAATTGTACACATCGAAACACTGACAAGGCAACAACAGTCATAGCATAAAACCAACTTCTTCCAAGTAACAAGTTGTAATCGAGGGGAGCATCGACCACCTCGACATCAACAGTGACAGTTTTTCCACCCAATTGGATGGGGATGGACTGTAAAAGCCCATGGGGATGGAAACCTCGCCCATCAAATGCGCGTAACATCGTTGGGGATTTGTTAAGTGCGGGTGATTTTAAACTTTTCCAACAGGCCAGAGACATGACACAAGTTGAGGCTCCCTCATCCAGAATAGTTCGGTGGATTTGTTTATTGTGAACAACAACATCAACTTGGAAAGCGAGTTGGTGGGAGAGTCGAGAAGTATAATTATCCAGGTTAAACATGATATGGTTGGATGAATACGGATCAATAGTGCCAATAATAGCCAAGATCATTCTATGTTGACTGGGGTAGTGCTGTAGAACTTCTAACACAGACATAACACACAGTGCTTGAGCCAAATATTCAACAATGTTGTAGTTCTGTGCGGCACGTGAACTAGGATTAAAGGTAGATTTATGGATAGTTCTCTTAGGAGGGAGTAAGATAGAGTTGAACATAAGTTTATAAATCTGAAGTGGTCCAGATGGAGGATTAAATGATGGAAGACTAACAGAGGACGGTGATGGATTTGGTAAAGTACCGGTACCGTTAGTGACTTTTCCTTTGTCAGGGTTACCTGGTGTGTCATATGTCTTAGAGAGAGTGTTCAAATTAATCCCATTAAACATATAAATATGTGCACTTGTTGAGGCCTCATCATGAGGATGGCTAGAACTGCCCCCAAGAGAGGGGGTTTGAGCAACCATGGATTGCTGCTGTGGAAAACACTGAGTAAGCACAACGGGTTGTGAATTTCCCTGGAAAATTTTGGCCACTTCATCACGATGTGGACAGTCTCGAGTGTAGTGATCGTCATCACAAATGATACATGGGAATTTCATTTTCCGTTGTGGTTGCTTTTCAGTAGCAGGTGTTTAATTTTTTGGTTGTTCATTGTTATTAGTATTTTTGATTTATTTTTTGCCTTCTTTTTACCTCCAGATTGTTGTGAAGGGGAAGATTGAACTACATTCACCTTAGAGATCTGAGTTTGGGGGGAGGTAGAGGAGAGTGTGGTTGATTGGGAAGTAGATTAAGTTTTGACGGAATTGATAACACTGTCCACATGAGATGAGGAGGATGGCTTGGATGGATCGGTATTAGCTCGAGCAACATTTGGAAGCAAATCATACAAAGTACCAGATTGTGAATAAACCAAATCTAAGTACTGAGCTCGAGCAATGGTTTCTTCCTCGGTGACCGTGCCACCCATAGCGACATCGCGAGCGATCAGGGGTAAAAGTGATTTAGTAAACCACTCCACCAATAATATGTCAGGAATGATTACTTTAATCATCCTTCATCGTCATCTCCACTCATGAATATGGTCAGAGATATGCATAGAGTCAGTTTGACGAAGGGAGGTCAAGAGTTGAGTACCCATCTCGTAGTGAATAGGTAGTTGAAAGTGCGTGAGGAAAGACATGGCAAGGGAGTTGAAATCATGAAAAGAAGCACGTGGTAGTTCAATATGCCACTTTGTTGCTGAGCCCATAAGTGTTCACTGGAAAAGACGCAAACATATAGAATCATCCATGAGGGAGTTTGATGAACACCACAAATGGAAAGTCATTACATGATTATTGGGGTCTTCGCCAGCTTTGCTGTCAAATTTTGGAATATCAGAAGGGAGTTTAGCTGGAATAACTGGCCAAACTGGTGAATGAACAATAGGATCATTGGTTAACCGAGACAAGTCTGGGAGATCTAGAATCGCAAGGAAAGGTAGCCGTCGGTTAATTTGCGGATGATACTGGTGTGGCATAAGAACACCAGTAGGACCATAAACTGGGTTAGGTGGATAATTGTAACCAGTAGGTCCTCCTACATACGGTTGTTGCTGACCAGGATAAGTAGGATTCAATGATGGCTGAGAAACATTTGCATAACCCGTTGGGTTCTGAGCATTATAAGCCGGGTGATTTGCTTGCCCATAAGGAGGATAAACATGTTTCCCTTGAGGATGGTAAGAAGTAGATCCTGGAGATGGATACACATTAGGGCCATGGGGAGTATAACGTTATTGTTCTTGAGGACTCTAGGTGGTGTTTGGGACAACTAGATAAGGTTGTCCATAAGATGGTCTAGAAGGAACAAGTTTTGATACTTCTCCTTGTGGGTTATGATATGAGTACCCCCCAACATGGGGTTGGGTAAATGTGCCTCCTGAAGATACTCCCTAGGATTTTGAAGAGTTTACAACAAACAAAGGTTTCCCCCCTGCCAGCGGTGGATTAACGACCGGGGTATGACTGGCAAAGGGAGGTTTCCCTCCAGGAAGAACATGAAAAGGGGGCTGTCCCCGGGGAGGGGTAGGCCTGCCATAGGATGGTGGTATTCTAGGAGGGATAGGTGCACTAGATGATGGTTTCCCTCCAGTCGATTGTATTTGGCTGGAAAGGGTCTGAATTCTCGGGTGAAAAGATGTCCCAGAAGGATCGTGCGGAACATGTGGGGTTGTAGAGTGAAAGTTTGTAAAAATGGGGGTAGGGATTGAAGTGCCTTGGGAATGAGTGGAGGTGATGAGTCCAGCGTTAGGATGGACTTGTGCTGACGTAACAATAGGGTTAATGACCCGATCGATGGGTTGATTCATAGTTTGGCCGGATGGCCCCGCTTCAACAGTAGAGTCATGAGGATTAAAGGGTTGTCGAATGGATTCAAAATGGTCATAGAGATTGCGTCCTGATGAATTAATCCATACATAACGAGCAGGTGTGGGATTTGTATCTACTGCAGTGGTAGGACAAATAGGATTCCTATACTCATCACCAAAGATTGGTTCTGTGGATCCCATATATGTTTCGGTAAAATCTCTCTCAGGTAACTGTGGGACCTCTTCGTCTATGACGTTCCCAAGGGAGTCTAAACGAAGCAAAAGTGCTCGAGAGGGGTTGTCGACACAGATGTAGTGAGAGGAGTGGGATTCTCAACCGTAACCAAAGCACCTTCTCAATTGTCTAACGGAGGAGTAACAACACTTCCAGTGTCAAATTGATTTTCTACCTCTCCACGGTAGTTGTCTTCTGGAGGGTTAGGAGGTAAGGGTTGGTAGCCTTCCGAAGGTAGCTCTTACATCCTACACGATTGGCGAATAACTTTATCGTCTACAGGCTCAATTTTGGAGAATAAAAATACACACTGAAAATCTAGGGCCAACTAATGAAAAGAAACAACATATGCTAATAAAATATAGGAATCAAAACCAAGCAAACAAAACTTCTCTCGATGATAGTACTAGTTGGTGATGAAATCCAACGTCGTGTGATCAAGTCAAGAAGGGGCTAGGATATGGTGGAACAATTACAATGGCGACCCGCTTAACGAACTTTCACCTTGGTGCAAGCTTCCACATAGTAATTATGGATTTACCTTCCAAGGATCCCGAGTGAGTGTACAATGAGACTTCCCTTCACTGTCACCTTGTGTAAGTACCTAAAGATTATGGCAACTAAGGACACCAACTCGCAGTCAGCCTTTGGGCAGGTACAACCAACAGTCTGATTCGAATGTATGGGTAGGATAACAAGTCTGAAATCAACTTGAGAGGCTCCCACATATAATCGTGGGTATACCCTCAAGTGACGCCCAATATACGATCCGACCACTACAAACAGTTGAACCACGGAGGGATAATCTCCGTAATTCTCTCGAATGCGACCTCGTGTGTAACCCCTGTGTGAGAGGGGGTTTCCATAAAGACTATACGACAATTGGATTTGACTCTCCCTATCTCAGGATGCTAATGTTTGTTTTGAAAAACTTTGGAGATTTGTACTCACAGCCTAATCCAAAGTGCTAATCCTAGTCTAATGTTGGTGGAAGATCCTAAAAACAAAATGTTCTAGATAATTTTTAATTAGCGTTCATTTTGCAACTATTCTTTACTCAAAGGGTGTATGACAATGAAATTGATGGTATGATGACTCAATTCCCAAAAAATGCACAAGAAAATGATAAGCAGTCTTGTCTTTCAATGAATGCTTATTTAAGGGAAAGAGAGAAAGAGTTGTTTTCACTATCAAACACTAAGATGCAACATCCTCATACAATTGTTTCTCAATCAAATCCGATGTAATGCTAAAATTTCAGAAATGCTTTCTAATATCCAAACCAATCACTAAAATAAGTCCGTTTGCTTATATGTGAATGATAATCAGATATAAAAATTCTAATGCCAATCAGACTTCAGGATTAAACAATCAAAAGCCATCCTCACACAAACAAAAAAACACTCTCGCTGTGAATAAACAAGAAGGGAAAAGATAACCAAAATTGCAAACAAGAACCAAAACCTCAAACAAAAGAGAAATGCTAGGAAATTGACCTCAAAGATCAGATGGAAAGGTTCACAAACCTTCGGATTTCCTCACAAAAGCTTTCATTCAGTCAGATAAACGAGAAGAAAACAACAAATTAACTCTAGGTTAGCAAAGACAAAGAGTGACTTCAAGGCAAGGAAATAAAATGTCAAATTCCCAAACAAAAGAGGATGAATTATCAGAAATAAGGTGTTGAAGGCCAATGACAAAGATGAACTGAGAGTATGAGACTCTGAGCAAGTGCAAAAAACAAAAACTGAACTCAGAAATTGAAAACTTAGAGGATTTTTCACAGAAAAGGGGGTAGCCTTCTGGTGTAAGGGGCACCAGAGCATTCCAATGCTCCATGTAAGACCACTAGGGAGTGTTAATGCTTTGATATCAAGGGTAGGGGAGCGCTTTGCTTCAAAAGTTCAAAAAATGCCCAGAAACTCAAAAAATCAAGCAATCTCAGTCAATCAAATTGCACAAGATGAAATCAAGAGCCAATCAATTATATCTAAGAATCAAAGAGACAGTATGGAGAAGGTCAAATGAATGGGAAAAGGGCCAAAACAATATCTGGGAATGGAAACAAAAGTCAGAGATCCTCCCCAGTGGAGTCGCTAATTTCTGTTATAGGTGAATCCCCCTGCGCACAAGTGGATTCCCTCTTGGCCTCTAGACTCCTAAGGCCAAGACATAAAAGTGCTTAACATGGACACTGACATCCTTTTAGATCTAATAAAGCTAATAAATGAAGGAGAAGAAGAAAGATATGTACCTTATTAACGACGTTTGTCGTTGCAAAGTCCAGGTTGAGCTTCTATCTTGAGCTCCCTGATAGGTCTCGTAGAACAAACAAAGATACAATGGACTTCCTACTCTACTGAGATTAGCTCAAATATAGATCCATCTACTGCAGACAAACTCATGTGGAACAAACACAAGTTTGAAAGAAATAGGCCAAGCATTTATATATTGATAAGAACAAGTAAAAGTACTTACAATCCTTTGATGAAGGTGCAACAACTTCTTCCAGTTCTCCTTGTCCAACCCCTTTTCTCAAGTAATCTACATTGATTTCTTTGATGACATCTCACTCATGAGATCATAAGGTTCACATCTCCAATCTTTTCCATGTATCTTTCACCATGAGAAGGCCTCCTTATATAACCTTGGAGAGGCCCAGCCACTTGAGAGATCTTTGGGATAAGTTGAGGATTCTTCTCCTTCAGTTGAGGATATTCTCTAATATTATGCCTTGACATTCTATTTGAATCCAACTACCTTCAGATATTGAGGGGATTGTCCCCTAATTTCCTCCAACAAACCAAAAATTCGCTCAGAAAGGGTAGCACTCCCCCAAAAGGGTGCACAGGGCGCTCAAACACTCCCCCAAAGAGGCCTAGGGAGCGCTAGCACTCCTTGGCAGTGGGTAGGGGAGCGCTCAGGATCCTCTCCAAAATCCATATTTGAGTGGTTTTTCCAGTGGCAAAAGGCTTGTACTCTTTGTCAACTGATTTCTCTTCTTCAAAACTAGTCTTTGAGGTGTCTTAAGTGTCCTTATGATGTCGTTAGAGGCATGACATAGGAAACATGATAGTATGATGTCTGTGATACTTGCAACACTTGTGGTCAAGATGCGACACTTGTGGACAAGATGTGACACTTACAACACTTGTAATGATGACACTTGCGACACTATTGAAGTGAGTAATTTTGATGTGTAACAATGAGCATCATCTCAGAAAGGGATATCATATTTCTTAGTGCCTTTTGGACTACACTTTGGGAGAAGATATACATGAAGTTGAAGATATCTACAACATTCCATCCACATACATATGGACAAACAAAAATAGTCGACAAGCCTTTGGTGCATATTTTGAGGGGATACAATCAAAAGCATATGAAGACATGGGATGAAAATATGATTTATATTCAACACTCTTATAAAAGAGTGGTCTACACTTCTAATAGTAAGTCCCCTTTTGAAACTTGTTTTGGGTATTTTTCGCCTTCATCCTTGGATGTTTTTTATGGACAACAAGGAGGAGAGAGAGAAGACACCATGGGAAAAGCATTAAAATAAGGGAATTTTGTCAAAAAGATTAGGCAGATCCATTTGCAAGTATAGGAGACACTAAAGAAGTCAAAGGAAAGGTGCAATACACAACATGATCAACACATAAAAACAAAATCATTCAAAGTGGGAGATAGAGTTTGGTTATAGTTGAATAATGAAAGACTACATGGTCTTGGTAAGAAGATCAAGGCTCTGCAGTATGGCCCTTTTTCTAGATTTTAACTTTGTATAATTAATTACTGTAAATAGATTCTTAACAAAAACAAAATAGATACAATAGGACACACACACATTACACATAGATTTTACCTTGGAAACCCAAAATGGGAAAACCATCAACTTGTTTAGAGCCGCACCTCTAATCTTCTATTCATCATATCTTCATTGTTTGCAATAATACATATATAGGATCTCGTGGCATCCAAAACCCATAATCCATTGACCTAATTTACTCAACAACCCTAATTCCTTAACTGGAATTATAAAACCATCAGTGAAAACCATGTGCCGAAAAACCACCAAAAAATGGATCTAAAAAACACCATTTGTTTGGGGGTGCTGCCCCCAAACCCCTCAGACGGGGGTCTCCCCCCCGTACAGCCAACACAATGTAGACACTAGATCTAGTTGTGCAAAGAATATAACACATACCCAAAATTCTCCCACTTGTTGTTTTCTTTGTATATAGGGGGTTACAAGGTTACACAGTCACCAATCCAGGGCATCAATGCTCATAGATCCTCTACACCAAGAGAAATTCTCAGTGCTCACAGATTTTGTTAATGAATATGCATCATTCTTCAAAGTGTCCACTTTCATCAACAACACTTTATTTTCTTCAACCATGTCTCTCAAAAAGTGATATTGAACATCAATATGCTTTGCCTTTGAACGATAAGCCAGGTTCTTTGCCAGGAAGATTGCACTCTAACTTTCACAATCTATCGTTACAAATTTTTGTACCAACCTAATACCCGAACACAATCTCTATAACCATACTACTTCCTGGCTTGCATGAGTGGCTTCCATGTATTCAACTTTTGTAGTTGAGAGTGCCACTACAAACTATCTTTTTCTCATCCAATTGATTGCTCCTCCAAAAAGGTTAAACACATACCCACTTATAGATCTTATATGATCTATATCTCTATCCCAATATGCATCAACAAACCCATGTATGTCCAACACTATGTCCAATCCCGGTCTTCCATGGAAGCACAATCCATAAATAGTAGTGCCATGCAAATACTTGAAAACCCTCTTTACTGTTGTCCGATTCTCCTTCTCTTGTTTTGACATATACATGCTCAAAATCCCACTACATGTGAAATGTTTGGTCTAGTACATACCATTACATACATAAAACTACCAACCACACTCGCATATGGAACACAAGACATGTCCTCTTCCTCTTCTTGTGTTTTGGGACACTGATCCTTGATAGGGACCTTGATTGGTTTACATTCCTGCATATCAAACCTCTGAACATTGTCTCGACATATTTACTTTTATTTGACCAGAGTTTCATGTTTTCCCGATCTCTTTTAGTTTCCATTCCTAAAATGAAATTTGCAGCACCAAGATCCTTCATGTCAAATTTAGAGGACAACTAAGTTTTAATATCCTGGATAATCTCCTTGTCATTTCCTATCAACAACATATACTCCACATATAATACCAAATAAAAAAGATGATTACCAAATGATTTGAAATACACACACTGATCCGCTTTGCTCCTTGTGAAGCCAAGTCCCAACATATAAGTATCAAAATTTTTATACCACATCCTCGGTGATTGATTTAACCCATATAGGGACTTTTTCATCTTGCATACTAGCTCTTTATTTCTCTTCACAACAAATCCTTTTGGCTACTTCGTGTATATTTCTTCTTCTAGATCCCCATGTAGGAATGGTGTCTTCACATTGATCTATTCTACTTCAATATCAAACAAAACAACAATAGATAAAATAAATGTAATTGAAGTTAACTTGGAAACATGAGAAAAAATATCAACAAAGTCAACTCCCTCTACTCGGGAATAACCTTTTTCTACTAACCATGCTTTTCATTTCTCCAAAGTTTCATTCTGCATTCATCTTCTTCTTAAACACCCATTTGTTGCTATGGGATTTCTTCCAGTAGGCAACTCCACTAGATCCCAAGCCACATTATTGTCCAAGGATGCCATTTCTTCAATCATGGCCTATTTCTAGAGTTTTTCATCCTATGAATCCACTACCTCCCTAACAGTTCTAGGATCATCTTCAGTAATATACAAAAAAAAAATGAACAGAAACTAGGAGTATACCTTTCCAATTTCCTTCTTTCCCAAACCGATCTCCTCAATATTGGGGTATGAAGATATTCTTCTTATGATTCTTGTTCTTCTGTAGAGTTTTATTCATCATCCTTCAACTCAAACTCTATTTTCTTTGGTTCTTCCTCCTTTGGTAGGAATTCCCGTTTCAAAACATATTTGATTTCTCTAAATACCACATCTCATCCTATACACTACCTTTTTAGTTTATGGGTTCCAAAACTTATAACCTTTCAGGTCATCTTTATAGCCAATAAAGATATAATTTTTATCCTTTTTATTTAGCTTACTCCTATTTTCCTTTGGAATGTGAACATATAAATTACAACCAAATACCATGAGATGTGTGAGAGAGGGTGTTGGCCCTTGACCAAGTTTTGAGGAAACATTGGTCGTGTTTTACCACTTTTGGGACTTCGACAGGCTAGTCGAAGATGGAGCGCCCAGGCGGAGCGGAGATCGCAAGATCTCGCTTGTTTTGTAGGCTTGTGGACCCAACAAAGGGTTTTTAGGGTTTATGTAATGGGTTAAGGGATGTCAGCCCATGGGTTTACCCATGTTTAGGCCTTCTAGTAATTTTATAAATAAGAAGTAGCTAAGCAATGTAGATTTCCACTGGCTTAGTGCATGACTACTAGCAGTGTTAGCTATGTGCACAATATGTTTGACTTAGTGCAAGAGATCTAGTTGGCTTTGTGAAATAATGTGTTAAGTATTACAGAGCTAAGTGCAAGTGTTTTGTAAGTTCTTTGTGAACAAACACTGTATGTAAATGCTCTGTGCCATTGAGGAGTTGGTTCTGCGCATTGACATGATTTTGGGGAAGGTGGATCTAGTGTGCTGTGCACAGATCACCTGTCCATCGTGGAGTTGGGCTATGTGGCTTTGTGCATAGGAGCAGATGAATGTAAGGAGATCGAAGACTAATAAATAAAAAGAAGAAGTTGGTGGATGTAGCCTCACACTGGGGTGAACCACGTATATCCTGTGTCTTGATGTGCTTTGTGCGATGTTGCTTATGTGGTTATTTTCTTAATGCTGTTATTGTTATGAATGCATATGATGTTGTAGCTTAGTGATTAATAGTGTAAATGAATGCGAGATCTGAACTAATGCTATGTGCTAAGAGGTTTTAAGGGTTTGATCTTGATTGTTATTGCGCTGATATGTACTAAGGGTTAATATGTGATGTGAATAAGGTTCAAGAGCTAATGCATATTATTGGCTAAGTGCTTTGTTAAGTGTTGTAATCATAGATCTGTGTCCCAGCTTGGTTGTAGACACCCGAGTCCTACAATCCCCCCTGCCTCTACCTCGGATGAGACTTCATTTGCTTCGCAGGTGTTGCCGCAAGGGATGGTAGTTAGGGTTTTGTTGATGCACTGTTGAAGCATTGAACCCTGGGTCTACCCCTGTGACAAGAAATGGTTCCATTGCCAGGACCTAAAAATGTGATTACTGGGAACTAAAGAAAAGAGAAAGCTGTGTGTGTAGATCTATTGCTGTATTGCGTAGTGTTCTACTTGACTTGCGAATCTATGTACTAAGAAAGAAACCGAGATCTGAAGAAAAGAGGTAAGATCTTAAAGCTTTGTGCTCTGGTAAAGGTAAGATAAGTGGAAATTTTTGTTTCGAAAGTATGAATCTAGGTATGTTTGATAGATTTTGTCCTAGTATGGAAACTAGGGCACAATTAGAAGAAAGAGTTGATCTGAATAAATTTGATAGAAATAGAGAAAGATATGTTATTCCTATGCATAGAAATAATTGTTGGATTAATAAGTGGATGCAGGAACCTAGAAAGAATTTTTGCAGATTGCAGATCCAACACTGTGATCCTAGTGTGCAGTACGACATAGTCTGGAACTCATTTAAAAGAAAAACATGATTAACAATGTGTTATAATTGCAGAAGGCCGGGACATATTGCTAAGGAATACCCTAGTACAGGTCCTATTTGTCTTTGTTGTAAATCTATTGGTCATGAGGTTGAGGATTTCCCTAGGATGATTGCTAAAGTTGAAAAGATGAACATGAGACAAGAAAACTATAAAGAAGGTCAAGAGACTAAGGATATGTTAGAAAACCAGAAAGAGAAAGAATCAAAGAAAGCTCAAACTATGTTAAAAGAAGTAATGGATGATTGTAGAGACATCGGTTTACCAGAGATTCTAAAAGAAAAACAATGCATAGTTACAAGGATAGAAGACTTCGACATAGACTGTGTATTGGATGAAGAAACACATGTGAATATTATGCCAGAAAGCACTTGGGAAATTTTGGGAAAGCCTACTATGATACCTTCATTGGGAAGGATAGGCTTGTTTAAAGGAAATATGATAACCCTATGTGGAAGAGTTACTAATATACCTATGATTGCTCATGAAACATCGACTAAGGAAGAATTTGAAGTCATTAAGTTTGTTGAGAACAATGCCCCTTTTTCACTTTTATTAGGAAAGACTTGGATTGAGAAAGATCAGATTAGAAGGAAAGCAAAGGAGGAAGCCACATAAAAGAAAAAGCAAGAATTAAGGGACTTCATAGCCAAAAAAATTTCGCGACTAATAGAAGAACAAGAGGATTAGTCAAAGCAAAAGAGGGCTAGAGAATTAGCTGTCGAAGTTGAAAGAACACAGGAAGACTTAAAGAACCTATCCATGCAAGAAAGAAGTATAGCCACCCCAGAAACAGAAAAAGAAGGAACATTAACCGCATAATATGTAAGAGCACATCATTAGTGCGAATTCATTTTACTAGGAGAAGATAAGAATAAGAATGGAAAGAGGAATCCAGAGACTTAGATCATAGGAAAGAAGGCAAGGAAGCTCAGTAAGAAAAAAACCAAGTTAGCCAAACTACATGAAGTCCCAAAGAAGACTTTGCAAGAGAAATATCTGCAGAACTGGAACCTCGCCGAAATAACATAACCACACAGAATGAGACTTCACCATGACAAATCTATATGACCGTTGGAGGTGCCTTGACCATTAGAATAACACTCCGGAATGGCTAGAAACATAGTTATTGACGGAAAGAACATTGTTGGACCGTTGGGACCGCATCGTAACAGAAAAATTCATATTGATTGAGGCATTTCCATGAATGACCCGAATACACTGCATCACTACAGGTCGCTAGTGAAGTTCCACACAGATCGACACTTTACCTACATCACTGCATGCAGGGATGAAAGTAAGGAGGAGCTGCAGTCCTATTATAAGTTGACCGACGAAGATATGGAGGAGATAACCAAAGAATGGCCAAAAAAATTCCTTGTACTAGTGGAATATGTATAACTCTCCAACCTCGACATCATCAGAGGTCCCTTGGTCACCCGGGTTGAGCATGATGGATATACTAGCGTGAAGAAAAGAAGAAAAAGGAGGAAGTAAAGAACATAGAAACTGATGAGGAGGACAATGCCTTAGAGGAAAGTAGACCTGAATCACCCACAAGAGGAGGAGAAGACAAAGTTAACCATCAAAAAGGAAGGGAAGAAGGAGAAAATCAAGACAAAGACAAAGTTACACTGCCGAAGGATCCCCCTACTGAGGCCGAAGCATCAAAGAAAAGGAAGGTTTCTCCACAGAAACCCTTAGCAAGAAAGAAGACCTGAGCCAATAAACCTCAGTCAAAGAATGTGCTCATAGTGGACGATGTCGATCTCATCATCGCAGTTGTAGAGGATGCTTCAGAATATATCTTGCAAAGAAATGAAGCGAAGCAAGAAACACTGTATGACATAATAGAGAAGGAGCTCAAGGACATACAATAAGCTATTCATTCAAGCTGCACAATACCGACTGCGCCTTTGTCGTCGAAAATTGTAGAATTGGGGGATGAGCCCACCCAGTTATGAAGGCTAGCAGATGCAACAGAGGCTCGACTTTGTTGATTCCAAGAAGAAAATGAGCAAGCCACAAAGGCCTTGAAGAAAGAAAAGGAGGAGGTCCTAGAGAAACTTTGAATTGCATAGAAGGATAAGGATGAGATTCAGGCGATGTTCGAGGAGGATAAAGCGAAGATGTAGAAAGAAAAAGTCTGTGGTCAAAGAAGTAGTGAATAAAGAACTTCTCTCTATGCCAGGCTTGGCATAGGAGGAAGAAGAGTTAGCCCAGATACAAGTGGGGAAGCTCGCTGAGGCCATTCAGCAACTTCAAGAAAGAGTAATGGAGCTAGAGATCCAAGCAATGCTGAGCACTCCCTAAGAAGTGCGCGATCAGAGGGAAGAAGCTGTCGGGAACACAATAGAAAGAATCAGGGCATTGGCCTCAGAGTGTAAGCAACTGAGTGATCATAGTGCACATACCTACGATCGCCTTGCAAAATATATGGAGCTAAAGAAATTGGAAGCACAACTCCAGGAGGTGAAGCAACATGCATCCACCATGAAAGCACAGATGAAGCTGATTACTGCATTTGAGAAAATGAAGCGATCACAGGAGCAATGCGCAATCCAGTAGCTAGTTACTACCATCCAGATCAAAGTCATGGAGGTGACACATAGAATCTAGCCGGTGTAGGACAAAGCCTGCACGATTTTTGAAGAGATTGAAGAACAAGGATCATAGCTGGACCAGATGGTCACGATAGTAGAACAATGCCTGGAAGGGCTTGTTACAGAGCAGGTGATTCAGGAGTTCATCGAGTAGGAAGCTTTGGCGAAGCAGGAAGTCGAGGTAGCTTGAGCTAAGCTCGAGACATTTGAAACAACACTACCCAGATCTGAGTGACTCAGGATGAGTCACAGGTGATTGTTGGGGGCTTGCTGGCCCTTGACCAAGTTTCGAGGAAACATTGGTCGTGTTTGACCACTTTTGGGACTTTGACAGGCTGGTCAAAGATGGAGCGGAGATCGTAGGATCTCGCTTGTTTTGCGGGATTGTGGACCCAACAAAGGGTTTTTAGGGTTTATGTAATGGGTTAAGGGATGTCGGCCCATGGGTTTACCCATGTTTAGTCCTTCTTGTAATTGTATAAATAAGAAGTAACTAAGCAATGTAGATTGCCATTGGCTTAGTGCATGACTACTAGTAGTGTTAGCTATGTGCACAGTATGTTTGGCTTAGTGTAAGATATCTAGTTGGCTTTTTGAAAGAATGTGTTAAGGATTGAAGAGCTAAGTGCAAGTGTTTTGTAAGTGCTTTGTGCACAGACGTTGTATGCAAGTGCTTTGTGCCATTGAGGAGTTGGATCTGTGCCTTGACCTGATTTTGGGGAAGGTGGATCTAGTGTGTTGTGCACAGATCACCTGTCCACTGTGGAGTTGGGCTCTATGTCTTTGTGCATAGGAGAAGATGAATGTAAGGAGATCAGAGACTAATAAAGAAGAAGAAGAAGTTGGTGGACGTAGCCCCACACTGGGGTGAACCATGTATATTCCGTGTCTTGATGTGCTTTGTGCGACGCTGTTTATGTGGTTATTTGCTTAATGCTATTATTGTTATGAATGCATATGATGTTGTAGCTTAGTGATTAATAGTGTAAATGAATGCGAGATCTAAACTAATGCTATGTGCTAAGAGGTTTTAAGGGCTTGATATTGATTTTTACTGCGCTGATCTGTACTAAGGGTTAATCTGCGATGTGAATAAGGTTCAAGAACTAATGCATATTATTGGCTAAGTGATCTGTTAAGTGTTGTAATCACAGATATGTGTCCCAACTTGTTTTTAGACACATGAGTCCTACAACCCCCCTACCTCTACCTCAGGTGAGACTTCATCTGCTTTGCAGGTGTTTCCAAAAGGGTCTATAGTTAGGGTTTTGTTGGTGCACTGTTGAAGCGTTGAAACCTGGGTCTGCCCCTGTGCCAACATAGGATTTCTTACTAGTCCATACCTCATGTGGATTCTTTCCATCTAGTGCTAATGAGGGCGAGTGATTAACTAGGAAACATGCAATACTCATTGCCTCTGCCTAGAATTCATGTCCTAACCTAGCACCACTGAGCATGCACCTTGTGTTTTTCCATCAATGTCCTACTCATCCTTTCTGCAACTCCATTCTATTGAGGTGTTTATGGAGTAGTAGTCTTCCTTTCTATACCACACTTCTTACGGAGTTCTTTGAATTCATTTCTGTAGAACTCTCCACCATTATCCATCTTCAACAATTTAATTCTCTTCTCTATTTCATTTTTCACAAGAGCCTTAAACTCTTTAAACCTGTCAAAGACTTCAGATTTATTCTTCAGGAAATATAACCATGTATTCCTCGAGAACTCATATATAAATGAGACATTGTACACAGATTTTCCCAGTGATGGAACCGACTCAGGTCCAAACACATCACTGTGCACCAACTGTAAAATTCCCTCTGCCCTCGATGAACTAGAGGGGAATTTTACTTGATTATTCTTCAATATACACAATGTTTACATAAATCAAAACACAGAGAGAAATTAGACATACCTTAAACCATACCTTTACCGTGTAGTGGTTGAAGTTCCTTCTCTCCGATATGCCCCAGTCTTTTATGCCAAAACATAATATTTTCTCCATAGACTGTAGCATGTTTTTCTTCTTCAGGTCCAATATTAGGAGCAACAAAACTATATCACCCATAAGTAATAATGCTTCCTTGCAACTTATGCAGTGTTACACACCGAATTCCCTTCAACAACACCATTTCTCCTCGAACAATCCTGCAAGTTTCTTTTTCAAACACTGTTTTTACCCCTGCAACATCCATTTTGCTTACAAAAATCAAATTTCTGGCCAATCCTGGGATGTGAAGAACACCATGGAGTGTTATAATATTTCCATCTAGGAGCTTCAACTTGAATTTTCTTCGTCCTATGATTTTTTCTGTTGAGTCATTACTTAATAAAACATCACCTCCATCATACCTTTCATATTCACAAAACTAGTCATTGTGGAGAGTCATATGAAAGGACGTGCCCGAGTCAACCAACCATGCCTCATGATATGCATGTATGCTTGAAGAAGCCAAGTACACATCCCCTCCTTCTGTGATGGTTTTTTCTTCTACAGAAGAAGCATCTTCAGATCCATTCCCTCTCTCAACACTTTTGGATTTACATTACTTTTTGTAGTTCCTTTCTTTTCCACATCTTCAACATACCTTTATAAACTTTCCAGGAGATTTAGATCTCCCACTTGAGGACTTATATCTATTTCTTTCCTGGGAGTGTCCTCTTGCAAATAATTCTTTTGTGCTATGTCCTTCCATGTTATTCTGCCTCATCTCCCCTGACAATAAGGATGAGACCACATCATCGAAACTTAAAGTAGTTGTACTACTACCTATGGCCACAACTAGACTATCCCACGAGTCTCGTAAATAGAAAAATAAACTGATACATTTGTCTTCATCATAAATATTAATATCAACATATAATAAATAACTTACCATTGTATTGAAGGTGTTCATATGCTCTATCGCCGAGTCTCCATCTTTCGTCCTCAAGTTATACAACTTCTTCCGTAGGAACAATTTATTTACCAGGGACTTAAAATGATATAAAGTCCCCAACTTATCCCATAATTCCTTGGCTGTAGCTTCCCCTAACACATTCAGTAATACTAAATCTGAGAGACCCAACCGGATTGTGCTCTTCGCCTTTCGATCAAATTTTTTTCAGTCTTCTCCTGACTTTCCTGTAGGTACATTACCTAGATCCACTGATCTTTGTCTACCAACATATCTTCCATATTGAGCTTCCACAACTCAAAACTTTTCCCATTAAATTTCTCATCTCTATTTTCGAATTGTACTCCATTTATTTTCACCTAAAGAATCAATACTACAAATCTCCCACTGTAACAAGGCTTATCACAGACCCGAGCCAAACCCTTAGCCACAAAGCCATCCTCCTGAATCCAAAAATAAATCGGATAATAAATGTAGATTTTAACCTTATACAATTAATTACTGCAAATATATTCTTAATAAAAATAGAAAAGATACAATGGCATACACACACACATTACATAGACATTTTACCCTAGAAACCCAAATCGAGAAAACCAACAACTTGTTTAGAGCCGCACCTCTAATATTATATTCATCATATATTCATTGTTTACAATACAATACATATATAGGAACCCATAACATCCAAAACCACTAATCCATTGAACTGGATTATTCAACTACCCTAATTCCTTAACCCGAATTAGAAAACCATTGGCAAAAACCATGAATTGAAAAACCACCAATTTATTTTATTTATTTTTATTTTTATTTTTTTCAGGGGCGTTTTCCCTGAACCCCTAAAATAGGGGGGAGTTTCCTCCCTATGAACCCTCAGGTAGGGGGGGCTAGCACCCCCCTCTAACCCCCCCATGCCTAATGAAATGCAAACACTACATCTAGTCATGCAAAGAATATAACACATACCCAACACTTTTGAGGTATTGGAGAAGGTGGGAAATAACACCTACAGACTCAATCTACACCCATACATGTGCATTTAATCAGTGGTGAATGTGGAGAATTTGAAACTCTATGAGCCTTCCATTTTGGATCGGGAGGATGAGCAGGTCCTACCTACCATAAAGGACTTAGCACCAAATCCCATGAAAAGTTGGCAAAGGACACAGTTTTGTAGAAGAGGTCTAGAACTACAAAATAGGGGCAACATGACCTTTGGAAGATTGGGTTGAAAGGAAAACTTTTATGTAATGAAAATTGGTACTCCGTGGAGAAGGTATAAGAACAATTTCCTCACCTCATTAAGTAAATATTTTGAGGACCAAAATCCTTCCTAAATGGGGAGGTATGATATGTATTGGATCATTATATATTTTTTCATCTATCTCAGTACTTTATGGGTGGAAAAAATTGGAGGAATTAGCTTGTAGATACATTTTAGCGGTAGGTCCCAATTTGGAAAATTGGTTCCAAAAAACCATATGAAATCTTCCGGAAGCATTTTGAGGCATCAAACGACATTTTTTTTTTTTTTTTTTCCGAAACCTACTTTGGGGGTAAATTACATATTCTAGAATATAAGACCTTTCCAACAATGCAAAAATAACATCAACTGCAGCTCGTATGCGAAATTTATGCCTTTCACAAGTTGATCTACCGTGTTTACCACCATGGTACAAGTGGGTTCCATGTCATCCCCCATTACTCAAAACATGTGGGGATAGCCAGGGGTGGAATTTCAAGAAGATTCTAGAAGTTCCAAAACTTATCACTAATTGAGGGTTGATGAAGTCAAAATTCTACCCCTAAATGGCTATTGAGCTATGTTAAATACTAGACTCTAGGAGGAGAAGGGGTTTCATTATTTTTCATTGCATATTGTTCCATAGCTGAGAAAAACATCTGAGAGTGGTATTTTGTGGGCATAACAAAGGAGGAGGAGGATTATGTAGTAGTCGTTTAGGCCACAATGTCAAAAGGTAATTGCATAGTGAGTTCCCATTCCTTTGTATGTGAATTTGATAATTTAAGATTAACAAACTCTTGATGATGATCCCATCTTGGGGATTAAAACATCGAGAAAATTAAATCCAAAAATGCAGTTCCACTCTCATAAAAATATGTGATGATGTAGAACATCGAGGGGACAATGGAAGTAGAGAGAGATGATGACTCTCTCTATCCCATCCGAGGTTCACCATTCATATGGTAATGGGAACCGAGATACCACAACATTCCTAGAAAAGTGGTCATTAATGTCAATGGGAATGAATATGTAACTATAAATAATGGAAATGCCCCTTGAAATCAACTGAAAATGGACTAGATACTGACTTGTAGTGGAGCTGTATTGCTAATAAGTATGGATGAAGTCATTAAGAATCAAAATTAAGACTTCCGTTGAGTGGATCATAATTGATGGCATAAAATAATGATATTCAAATAACCAACTGGACATAAAGTGATTTGAGGTTAGGGGGACAATCAAATTTGGTGAATGTTTGTCAAATTGGGACTGAGGATGTAGTGAATTAAAATGAATAGGTAGTTGAGAGTAGGAACTCTAGGATCACAGTGAAGGGTATTGGGATACATGAGGTGCTTCCAACAACAAGGATTTATGCAGACATAGGTCATTCAGTGTGAATTCTATGACCAAAGGGGATTAGGACCATCACTAAGTGAAATGAAGCCACCGGGTATGATGGAATGGGTATACTTGCTTCTCATAAAAATATGTGCTTTGTACAACTACCAATGAATGAAAATAATAATTGGATTGAATGTGAAAATGTAGAGGCAGGTGCCCTAGTGATCAAATGGCTTGGCCTTGTGAGGCAAGAGTAGTGAGAGAAAGTGGGGGGAAAAGGGCCCTTGGTTTGGGTCTCTTTTGAGGAGGGTGAATGATGATTTGGAGTGCAGATGATAAAATGATATTGGGGGATATTAGGGGCCAATGAAAATGTGGAAATTCATAATTTTGAAAAAACCAACTTTAAAATATGTGGATAGCCTAGATTTTGTAGGTATAAGCTAGCCATAGGATGAGTAGAAGTATGAGGTTCATTTTCTTGAGATGAAAACTATTTAGAATCCCATCTGATGGACCCAGGAATAACAACAATGATTATTGTACCCTTGGTCTCCTACTTTACTTGTCAACCCAAGGTTCATACAAACTTAAGAGGTGCTATGCACTATATGTGCAGTATGCAATTATTGCAACAATGATTTGAAAAAGGATAAAAGGTTGTGTATGTGCAGGAAATCAAATGTCAGGAAGCAATTCTAAATTAATTGCTTGAAGGAAACACACAAAATTGAAAGTGCATCTAAACTAAAGTGCATGAAAATAACTTATTCTACTGCATCAAATATTACTGAATCAAGAAAGATAAACTAAAGAAAAGGATGAATCTAATCGTAGATTATGACATAGAACTGTGATAAAAGTAAAAGATTTAAATTATGATGGAAAAACTATAATGGAAATGAAACTACACTAAGGAAAAAGAAAAACCATCTAATCCTTTTATAATTATCAATACAAACGTGATTTTATTGTTTATTGATTCTTTCAGGAAAATTAAGACTAATCTAAGTCAAAATATGAAGCTAAAACAAACCTACAGGAGATTTTTACAGGAACTGTGCATTTCTATAGGATCTGCACAATTTCTACAAGATACTCCTACATGAGGCAAAATGTAGTCTAGAAAGGTAGTGCAAGTATTTAAAAACATTGACAAAGCTAGACTATAAAATAAATGAAGTGAATCTATGGTTCTTAGCCTTGGGAGGCACTTAGGGGTGCTCCAGAAGGTTATTGAACGTTTCTATAGGATGCTTCTACAACTGGACAGTTAGTCAAAATCCTTAACAAAAATGGAAATTTATCATGCAAAGATAAATCTAACTTTAATAGAGAATGAAACACTATCTAAGAAACAACTATTATGCATGAAATCTATAGAAGTAGTAAAAAGGGTCCTTGAGCCCTCTTGGATGGGCCCTACCCAAGAATCACAAGGAAACTAGAAAGAACTCTTAATAAATTGAAGGAAAAGCCATTTTATTCTTAAATCTCAACATTACATCAGTAGCATCAAAGCTCTTAGTCTTGAAAAAACGTCTTGCAAAACAATTCCATACAACGCTTCTCCAAAAATTTGTCATATCCCTCTCTTATATTAGAGGCCTATATATAACTAACAAGTTCGACCTCCCTTCCTAAATCAAAGAGAGTGATGAGTAAATGATGGATCTCATCCCTTTACATCTATATTATTGAACTGTTGTTGATTAGAAGTGGCCATAAATGCATAGGGAGCACTCTTGGAGGTAGGTGTAGACAATTTCCCCCGATCTTTGGATGACAACCCATTCGAGGAGACACAATCCCATGTTTCTAGGAGGTTGGTGCCCTTGACTCTTGCAATTCGACCTATTTGGTGGAACACATGTCTTTTGCCAAAAACATTATTGTGAAAAGGTATATTAGACACAAAAATCCACCTTAATCATACATTCATTAAACAACATACAAAAATACTCATGACTAACTATTACATATGGTAAAAATCAAACATTAAGTCATTTTGTGGTGGAAAAGCATGTCAAATATGAGCCTTTAGAATATACAATAATGAGGCTCATCATCACCCCCCAAATGAAATCTTGTACACCCTTTGTGCAACCAAAAAATGGTCTTCCTAATTCCACTATTGTTGCTACTATTATGTACTCTATTGCTACTGTTTTGTACTCTTCTGCTTCTTAATACCCTACTACTCCTACTCAATAGAGTGTAGTCGTTCATTACCCTATTGTTCCTACTGTTGTCTTCTGAATTCTTCTCTCATATCCCAAGCCATGTACTTGGTGACAACTTGATGATCATGGTATCCTTTATCTTTCACAATGCCGGTCCAATCTGATTCCTCCTTTCCTAGTTGGAGGTGATCCAAAGGAGCTATACGGAGAAGGAGTGGAGGACTCATCCTTATCCCAATCCAATTAGTTCTAATCCTCCTTACAATTTCTTTATACCATGGGGTTACGAGGAGGGAAAACTGTAATGTGTTTGGAGAGTGAGGCTCTCTGATTCTCACGCCAAGAGGAAAATAATTCCATCTTCTATGGCAAGCCTCAGTTGCTACTTCTCCCAACAATCTCAGTGTGTCATCAATGTGGGCTATGGCCTCCCTTTGTTTGGCTGTCCACCCTGGAGTGATATCCTTATCTAAGGAGAGGATACGGTGACTGTCTATAACATCCTTAGGCTTGAAAACATCTACTATGATACAAAGGGATGCTTTCTACTCTTATTATTTGTACTTTTTGAATTATTCTGCCCTCAATTCCCCATGCCTTAGCCAAGAATCAAAGGCCATCAATTGCACATCCCCTACATATGGATTGGGAATCCAATTGTAGGGATGTGGTAAGACAAGGTTATGCAGGTAGAACTCACACAGTTGGGATTTCTCTTCTATGTTACAACCTTGGTATGCATCTATGAAATATTTGGGTGTATCCATGTTGAATTTCACAAACTTGGTTAAGTGTGTGATCTGATTCTTGTGCCATTGTATATTTAGGAATAATGTATATGTTCTGGCTGGTGGCCCACATTCCAACATTTATTTAGATACTTTGGCTATATTTTTTCTTGTTGCTTGCATGATCTCCACCTATTCATTCTTCTCATGTAGATCTCTTTTTACCTTTCTCAACTGTTGTTGGAGTTTCTCGTTCTCGACCTTCAACCTCTGACTGTAATCTAATTTTTGCATAGTCATAATTTGGAACTTCTCTTGCATGAGTTGTATTTGTTGTTCCAACTCATGAGCATCCTCTTCTTTAATCTTTCCCTTATTATATTTTTCCACCCTTTTCCACTTGATGGAATCAACCTTGGATTTCTCTAGTTCCAACATGGTTGCATACATAAGTTTCTCTACATGAATTTTATTTTAAGAGGTTCCTTCTATTGGTCTCTCCTCTTTCATCATAGTCTCCTCTTGAGGCTCCTTCCCTTTTATTTCTTTTAGTTGTCCAGGACTAGGAGAGTCCTTAAATTCTTCTACTTGGGGTGTGATAGTGAGTGGGAATAATGGCATTGGGATCTTCTTCTTCTAACTTATCATGATCCTACTAGACCTCCTCCTTCTAGGTTGCACCCATTCTACAATGGAGATTTTCTGTAGGGGTCCCCAAAGTAGTTAAAACATCAATCACCTCTTTATATTCTTCATTTATCTTCTGTTTCTTTTCTTTAATTTGTTTTTTTTCCTTATTGGGCTTGGTGAGTCTCTTGGGTTTCTCTCCCTTGTTTATTTCTTCCACACTCATGACTACTTGGACTTATTCAAAAGCTTGTCTGTCCATATTGATGAAATCTACCGACATAATCCTATGTTTCAATCTCCTAAGAGCATCAGATACTATTATCTTGATGGGGCCATTGTGTGCTAGGAAATCTTGCTTTCCTCTATGTACCTTTAAACTCATATCTTTGAGGGATTGGAGGAGAAAATGGGGAATACTCAGATTCAGGTGTGGTTCTTTATTTGGAAGATTCCTAAGATGATGCAACAGTATGAAATGATAGGAATAGACCACACTCATCCTACCCTCACAAGTAATGTATTTGATGATGTGATAAGCAACCTCCTACCAAGGGTGAGGAAGGGTTCACCTTTTTATGCCATTTTTTCCTTCATAAAGATTTTCATTAGGAAGGAAGAATGCCTTTTTGGCATTAATGGCTTCTTTCCTTTATTCCTTGTCCCAAGGAATGCCTAAGGGTAGGCTAGAGACTTTACTAATGGAGGCTTCGTTAACCCTGATGGTTATCCCTCTGATTGTAGTCACAAATTCCTGATCTCTTATGCTTTGAAAATTATGGGAAAAATCCATGGATACCTCATCATCAAACCCTCTTAATCTCTCAAAATAACCCAACCATTCACATTTCTGGAAAATTTCCACTATAACAGGATTGTCATAAACCCTTGAAGGCTTTGTTGGTTCTCTTCTCTGAATCCTTCTCCCATGATTGTTTATTAGGATGATGGTAAGTAAGTGGTCAGGAATTCCAACAAAGAGTTTTTATTGAAAGGAAAAGGAAAGATCAGGGTTTTTACACTACTACATATTGAAAAATTTGTGACGACTACTTGCGACAAAATTACCCTTTTGTCACAAAATTGAAGATAAAGAGTTGAATTTTTCAATTTTTTTTATAAATACAACTCGCATTCGTTGCTCTTGACACAAAACTAGCTGTCCGTCTCAAGAGCGACGAATGTGAAGATAGTGGAGTCCCGTCACTCTTGCGACGACCTTTGGATATCATCGCAAGAGCGACAATCCAAGGATGACCGTTACACTGTTCAAACAATCACCCAACTATTTGACAAAGTCAACATTGACTTGGTCAACGTTCATTGCTCTTACGAATATATATATATATATATATATATATATTGCGATGTTGCGACAATATTTCTATAATAACGACGGTTCAAAAAGGGTATTTTTGTGCGAAAGAATGTCTCAAAATATTAGAGGTGGGAAAAAAAGTACAGACTGTGAAAAGGGTGATGGTAGATGTTATTTCCCTTGCAAAAACTATTGCACCACACATCCCGTAAGAATTTTAATAGCAACAACTAAAATACATTGTAGGAAATATGGGCATATTGATGGGGGATCGAATGAATATCGTCCCGTGGTAATTAGCTATATATATATATATATATATATATATATATATATTGTTTGAATATTTGTTATACACACTAATTTTGCATGATTGTTTGTAATTATAAAGTTAGACTTGCCCCCTAACTTTCTGCAGAATATTGCACCAAGTAGTAGTAGAAATGATGTTGATCAAGAAAATGAGGATATCATGGAAGAAGATGATGGGACAAATAAAATGATCCAAGTTTTTTTTGCTCAACCGGATGAGGATGGGGACAGTGATGGTATTTATGATTAACCTCTATTAAAAAATGAAAATAAACGACTTTATAAAGGCTCAAGAGTAAATCTTCTCTCCACTACATTGCTTCTAGTGAACTTAAAGGTTATGAATAATTTGTCGAACACTTGTATGACACATATCCTAAGGTATGTCCTATGTTTCATCTCATATACATAAATTTTGACTTTTTTCTATTTTTTTTAGTGTTAAATAATGTGTAAAATAAGAATGCAATATTTACGATTAATATTATTTATATTAACTAGTTATTTGTTATGTTGTAGATTGTTAGGTGAATTTTTGTTACCATCGTCAAATATTTTACCTCGCACATATCGAGATTTGCATGCCATTATGAAAGCCATTGGAATGGATTATGAAACTATAGATGCATGTCCTAATGATCATATTATATATTATGGACAAAATGCTTTGAAAACAGAATTCCTTCAATGTCTTATCAGTAGATATCGAACTGATCAAGTAACAAAAAGGGTGCCTCTAAAGGTTCTTCTTCATATTCCCATAATTTCACGTTTGCAGCGATTGTTCATGTGTGAAATCCTAGCAAAATTTATGGATTACCATGCATGTAACAGAGGTGGATATGATGTTCTTCGAATGTCTGTAAATGGTTATGCATTTAAGAAAATTGAGAAAACATGGGTAGATTTCAAAGATGAACCTCGTAATGTTAGGTTTTCATTGGCAGCTGACGGTGTTAATCCATTTAGAAAGCTTAGGTCTATTTACTCAGTGTGGCCTATTTTTGTTATCAACAATAACATTCCTCCTTGGATGTCAATAAAGAGGGAACACATAATGTTGACAAATATTGTTCCAGGTATTTGTTTACATTAGTTTTTTGAATGTAACATTTTCATTTGTTTCATTTTTTGCATAATATATTTTGTTTATTTATTTACTTATATATACATATCATGGTATTAATTATGTGTAATTTCAAACAATTAGGTAAGTACCAAGTTAAATATATGAATGTATATATCGAGCCTCTTATCAACGAACTACTAAAGTTATGGGATGGCATCACTATGCATGACATCTGCAAACCAATCAGGGAGAAGAAATTTAAATTTTGTGGAATACTTTTATGGACAATTCATGGTGCCCTAGGACTAACACATTTTTGTGGTATGTAGCATTCTATTTCTCTTTAATACTATATAATTTTTTAAAGATATCACGCATGTTTAAATTTTAAATAATCTCATCGTATAATTGACATTAATCCCATCGTATAATTGACATTAATCCATCTGTTGCAGGTCTTCAAACAAAGGGTAAATTTGAATGTCCAGTTTGTGGTCCTAAGATGAAGTATCACCATTCAAAAAGTTTAGGAAAGGTGGCGTTTGATGAGTATAGGCACCTCCTCCCTAAGAACCATAGGTATCGTACTACTGAAAAACATCTTTTCAATGGGAAAGAAGAGACTAGTTTAAAACCACGAAGAATGACACCTCACCTATGGAGGTTGGAATATAATAGAAATCGTCAAGGTACACAATTTATTTATGTATTGTATATGTAATGTTTTGAATTTTTATTTTAATCATTGAATTTATTTTACTGTATTTGATAATTATTGTTGTGATTTCTTTTATGCTTCATGAAGGCCGCCATCATGAAGGTATTCATAAGGGGCTTCCATGAGGAATGAAATGTTATCCCACTCAATTTATGAGGTTTCACTACTATGAGGAGCTAAAAATAGCTCATTTGTTTGATACAATGCACATCGGGAAGAATGTGACATAAACGTTATGGAAAATCATAGATGGTAGGAGGGATAAAGAAAAAATTGTCAAAATTTGTACCGACATTTAGGAAGCCAATCATGCAATGCGAAGTGATATCCGATCAAATAGAAATGGAGACTGAAATAACCTTCCGTGGTTATTAACAAAGAAACAAAGCAATGATGTAAAAGAGGTCATTCAAAGAATTAAATTTCCCACAGGTTTTTCTTTAAACATAAATAATATCTTAACGAAGAAATGTGAATTTGGTGGGGTAAAAACACATGATTGGCATACCTTCATTAAGGTAATAATTTTGGTATACATATTTATATATTGGCCTTATACATATTTTGGCACAGGGGCAGACCCAGGGTTCAATGCTACAACAACGCACCAACAAAACCCTAACTACCGACCCTTTCGACAACACCTGTGAAGCAAATGAAGTCTCACCCAAGGTAGAGGCAGGGGTGGTTGCAGGACTCAAGTGTCTGCAACCTTAGCTGGGACACAAATATGTGCTTGTACTACTTAATAAAGTAATTAGCACCATTAGTTCCTCAATATACAGTCAATAACCACTTCTCTTATAAGACATAAATTCACAGCATTAACACTGATCTAAGGCATTTAAACACTTATCATAAGTAAATAGGTCAGATCTGGTAGATCAAGCACTGAGCATATTCATGTATATCATATCTATCATTCTACCTACCATTAGTACTAAGCATAAGTAGATCTATCTAATCATCTCAAGCACTTAACAAAAGAAGACACAAACACATTAAGACAAGCATGAAGCAAGACAACACAATGTTTACGTGGTTCACCCCTCTCCTGGGGCTACGTCCACCAACCCTTCTTATTTATTGTCTTCGGTCAATCGGTTACAAGCACAGAGCCTCAAAACCCTTACTCTGCATGGGACAAAAGATCTGCATAGCTCGCTAGATCCTTCTTCCTTGCGTTACAACACTAAGCCTCGTATTGTATCGCACAAGGACTTGTACTTAGCTCTGCAAGTGTTGCACAGAACGCACAAAGCCTTGATCACACAGATCCAACTCTTGGCACTTATCCTACATCACATAGATATATCATCCCCCTCCTCCTCTATATGGCCTAGACATCTATATATACATACAAAATAGGCCTAAACATGGGTAAACCCATGGGCCGACATCCCATTCCTGTTACATATTCCCAAAAACCCAAAAAGGGGCCCAAAAGGGAGCCGAGATCCCGTGATCTTCGTTTTGTCTTGCGCTCCTCCTTCAACAGGCTGCGAAGTTCCAAAATAGGTCAACATGACCAAGAAATTCCCAAAACTTGGTCAAGGGCCAACATCTTTTAAGTTTTTTAATTTTTTTTGTCTTCTTTGGTTGAAACAAATAATGGTTCATTTTTTTTGTTACAGTATGTTCTATCGCTATCTCTCCCAAACGAATTTGACAACAACACCAAACAAGTTATATATGATCTTTGAAAATACATGAGGTAAGTAGATGTTATTTATATGCAAAATTTTCTTTCAATTTGTTGTTGTACTTAATGACATGTGTTTTACTTGTAATGTAATATATATTATGTTATGTTGAAACATGTTATTTTCTTGTGTCATGATCTCATGTAGATGGTTTTCATTGAAAGAAATCCATGAAGATGATAAAAAGTATTGGAAGAGAGAAATTCCTTGTCTAATGTGTGAAATGAAAAAGTATATACCTCCAAGATTTTTCAATGCTCAAGAACACTACCTCATATACCAAGTTGAGGAGATTGAAATATGTGGACCTTTACACACAAGGTCAATGTGGATGGTGGAGAGGCACTTGAAATCATTGCAGGCTTTAGTTAGACAAAGAGCACGTCCTGAGGGTTGTATGGTGGAGGGATATATGTTATATCAATCCATGGTGTATATTATTCAATATCTTCCTAAATTAACAGTGCCAACTATGCATGCAATGGATCACATTTGGGATGTGAAATCCATAAAAAAAATTGAAGATTAGGAGAACCTGTTGGGGAAAGGTAGAATGAAAAAAATGAGAGGTAATATATTACTAATTGTGGAGATTTATATTAATACATATAAATTTTCATTTTTTGTGTGTATGATCATACTCATTAATATATCAATATCTATTATTTCATCAATTATTAATATTTACCATGGTTATAACTAATATTTAATATTGGTGAATTATGATTTTTTGATTCAGTTGCTCAAGATTGGGATGCACTGTATTTATACATTGCAAACAATATTGACTAGATGAATGTATGGTTTGAAATATGTAAACAACATCATGGCAATAGGTTATCATGGCAACGACTATTTGAATTGGTTAGAGAAGCTCGTTGTAACGAAGACGCCAATGTTATGCAAACGGAAATTGATTTAGCATATGGTTTGAAAGATGGACATGCAAGCAAATTCACTCATTTTATTCAGTTATTTTATATCATATTAATGCGACTACATGTGTACTATCTTTTTCAGATACTTTCCAAGTTATATAAATATGTTAATTTATTAATTGACAATGCATCTTTTACATATCTGGCATATTGCAGTTGAAACACCACGAGGCTATGTGGTGCAATGGTCATAAATTTTGCATCAAACAGTTGGATGAAACCAAGAAAACTTCTGATAGTGGGATAAATGTAGTATTCTAGGTCACTAATATTTCCTCTAGGAGTGAAAAACATCACTGAGAATCCGAAAATAGATATTATGGGTATTTTAATGATATACTTGAGTGTGACTTTAATTCCTTCAAATTAGTTATGTTCTACATCAAATGGTATACGTTACGAATGCATGCACGTGATGATGAAATAATTGTTATTCAACCTGCCAATGTATTTCTGATGATCAAAACAATGGTGTTTGAAAGAGGACATGATCTCTATGTTTTTCCAAGCCAATGTGGATAGGTCTTTTACTCAAATGTTCCAGGTGAGAGGGATTGATCATTTGTTGTTAGATATGATCCAAGAGGAAGGCTAGTTAAGTATACTCATGTACATGAAGAAGATGATATTAAAGAAGAAGATGATTCGCCAGATCAGACAAATCCGGAAGATCATGCAAGTTCGACATACGAAGAAGATGAAGAAGATCATGATCCAAGCATAGGAGACAATGCAGTTCTTGATGATGATGTCAATGGAAATATGCTCGAAAATGACATTGATGACGATGATGATATCGTCAATCCTTTCAATATTGTTTCTGAACTAGATGATGATATATATGTCGAGTTATATGAATAAGAATGATCCAGGTGGATATCAATGGCCACCCACCTTTTCCGACTGGCTCAAAACAAATTTCTGGCAATTTTGGCAATTTACTCTTTTTAGCAGTTTTAACCTCCGGGGCCATTTTGAGGGTCTAAATGAAGGTTTTTCAGGATCGAGCTTCTCAATGATATCCCACAGCATGGTTGAGGCCCAAAAATTAATATCCTTGATGATACCTTTCCAACGGGCTATCATACTCCTAAAACAAAGATCGTATGTGAATGTTACGACCCCGAGAAGTTGTTGTACTAACTTACCCAAATGAGGCCCACATCATTTTTGGTGCTTCATCTCCTAGGGTTAGGTTTTTGGATGTATAGGGTTTTTTGCATTCCTTTTTATTGTAAAAAGGCATTCATAGCCTCATTGTAATGATATTCTGGCGAATGAAAGTAGCCATCACATCTCTTCTCAGAGATAAGATGCCACCATTCTAGCAAGTCTTTCACTCTGTATTTTTACAGTCTTTGTACATTTCTTTCATTAATAGAAATTTTGTATTATTGTATATATGTTTTTATGGTTGCATATTTGATACATTTTTTTTATATTATTGAATATATGCGATATCTCTGTGCATTTCTTTATTATATCTCTGCTCTGATTACGTGCCGAAAATAATCCAGATCAGTGGTATCAGAGCAGGATGCTCTTGATTGTTTTTTCAGTGCATGTCCCCGACGAGGTACGAGTATAGAAATTTGGCTCTCGATATTGTCTCTCTTGAATACAATCACTCTCGCACACCCAAGAAACCCTCAATGGCGGATGAAAAGAAAAACAACGGAGCAGACGATCCTATCAGTCTGTTGCTTGAGCAAGTTCTCACGCGACAGAGGGATGAAATGATGGAGAATTTTTCCCACATCCTTCAACACCTGCTGATAGCAACATGCACATCTTCATAAAATGACCACTTTGGAGGCACCTCGTCTTTCAAGGTACAAATTAATTTTGATATTCCTGTATTTGAAGGACAGATAGATGCAGAAGCCCTAGAAAAATGGTTAACTCTGCTAGAAGGTTATTTCTCTGTTCACAATTTTTTCGACAGAGAAAATATCACCTTCGCACTCCTTAAAGCTCTCCCTCATGTCAAAAATTGGTGGGAAACTTACTGGGAGCAAAGTTCCATAGAGGAGTCTGGATTATATGGGGCTGAGCCCACTTGGGATTTTTTTGTGGATGTAGTAAAGGAACAATATTACCCTGTTGGCAACTATGAGGACTAGTACATGAGATGGACCACACCGCGGAAAGAGAGGGGCCAAGAAGTTCCAGAGTTCACCAATACCTTCCATACCTTACGCACCAAGCTGGGTATCAAAGACTCCGAATGACATTTGGTTCTGAAATACCATGGGGCTCTACACAGATACATCCAAACTGAAATGGATTTTCTGGACATCTCATCACTTGGTGCTGCTTATCGATATGCTGTTAAAATCGAGAAGAAATTTAAGCACCAGAAAAAATGAGAGTTTGAGTCTACAAATCTACAACAACCAAAGTTTGATAAAGATAGCCCTAACAAACAGTCTCTCGAAAACCAGTCCAAGCCATAGGAAAAGAAGGGTCACAGGAAGACAAAGAAGGACACCGGAAAATGGTGTGATTTCCACAAAACCCCCTGGCACAACACCGATGAATGTCGCTCAAAACAGTCATTGGTGGCCAAGATCAAAGACAAGGAGCCGAAACCTGATTCAGAATCTGATTCTGAAAATACTGGTAAAGGACAGATCATTGACACAGATGTTGGTTGTGGAGCCTGATTATCTTCCTGATTTAGAGGTCTTTTACTTTCATCCGTGTTTATACCCCATGAAGTATTTACACTCCAGAAGTATGTACACTCTTCCACGTAGGGGTACCCCCTTTGCGGGGTCTGGGGGCAAGCGAGCCCCCAGCGGGGGTTCGGGGGCGAAGCCCTCGAAGCAAAAATTGCCTTGTAAAAGTATATTGTAATTTCATTGTAAATCTGGAGCGTTCATTATAAGGTCGCAGATCTAACAATAGAGATTATGTTAGGGTTTTTTTCCCTAGAAGGAAACCCTCTTTTATGAGGGAAATGTATTACGGCTATGTATGTTGTTGAGTATTGTATTATGAGAGAGGAGATTGTGAGAGAAAGAAGAGGAATTTACAATAGGTTTTGCTGTAGGTTGTATCCATTCATTTTGCTAGATAATAATAAAGAAAGGACCTGGCAATTTCTCTAGTGGACGTAGCCCACACTGGGTGAACCACGTAAATCTGTGTCTCTCTTGTATTGTGTATCTTCTGTGTTTTATTTCTACATTTGTTTTATTTTATTGCTTCGTGGTCCTGTTTTTCTAACAACTGGTATCAGAGCGTAAGGTAACTCGCAGGAAAAGAGGGTTCCTGGTTCGAGTGGGAGAAATGTCGGAAGATGGAAAGTTTAGGGTCGAGAAATTTAACGACCAAAACTACCAGTTATGGAAGATGCAAATGAAAGATTATTTATATCATAAGGATCTATTCCTACCATTGAGTGGAGTAGCAAAGAAGCTGGCGGCCATGAAGGACGAAGAATGGGAGATTCTTGACAGAAAGGCTCTAGGAACAATACGGCTGAGCTTGACAGCGTCGGTGGCTTTCAATATCTCGAAAGAAAAGACAACGAAGGGTTTGATGGACACGTTGGCCAAATTGTATGAAAAAACCTCGGCGTCCAATAAGGTATTTCTAATGAAGAGATTATTTAATATGAAGATGTCAGAAGGTGGGTTTGTTGCAGATCATTTAAATGAATTTAATACGGTTACTAATCAACTAAGTTCT
>ML828405.1:0-11995 GCA_009831015.1 Picea engelmannii | reverse complement strand
AGAATGAAGATGAAGATGAGAAATTTGCCAGGTCCAAGAAGGTTCAGAGTCCAGCATATACAACAGTGGTGGAGTTGTTGAGATCAGTCTCCAAGTGGGAGATTGTTGGTTGTGGAGCCTGATTATCTTCCTGATTTAGAGGTATTTTACTTTCAGCCATGTTTATACCCCATGAAGTATTTACACCCCAGAAGTATGTACATTCTTCCATGTGGGGGAGTGCAGAGGGGGGGCTACCCCCCCGAATGGGGGGTTTGGGGGCGAAGCCCCCGAAGCAAAAATTGCCTTGTAAAAGTATATTGTAATTACATTGTAAATCTGGACCATTCATTATAAGGTCGCAGATCTAATGATCGAGATTATGTTAGGGTTTTTTTCCCTAGAAGGCAGCCCTCTTTTATGAGGGAAATGTATTGCGGCTATGTATGTTGTCGAGTATTGTATTATGAGAGAGGAGACTGTGAGAGAAAGAAGAGGAAGTTACAACGAGTTTTGCTGTAGGTTGTATCCCTTCATTTTGCTGGATAATAATAAAGAAAGGACATGGCAATTTCTCTGGTGGATGTAGCCCACAATGGGTGAACCATGTAAATCTGTGTCTCTCTTGTATTTTGTATCTTCTGTGTTTTATTTTATTGCTCCACGGTCCTGTTTTTATAACAACAAACCCTACTGCTATCGTTGTGAGTGCAACAATTCAACCAGAAGAGCCAACATATCCTGAAGAGGGGGAACACCTTTTTCATTCACAAATGAGGGTGAAGGGGATCCCACTGCATTTTATTGTTGATAGCAAAAGCCAGAAGAACCTCATCTCAGCAGAGGTCATCAAATAGTTGAGATTGTCGAAAACACCACACCCGCAACCATATAACATCGGGTGGCTTCCCCAAGGATGAGATCTCCATGTCAGCCAACAGTTTCGATTATCATATGGCATCCAACCCTTCAAGGATGAGGTATTATGTGATGTTTCCCCACTGGATGTCTGTGATGTACTCTTGGGCCAACCATATATGTGGAGACGCCATGCTGTTTATGAGTCTCGACCCTGTAGTGTCATTGTTACTTTGGGGGATCATCTCTACAGAATACCAGAGGTAGTTCTGACTACTGTTCCACCTAAAAAGTTCCACAAGGTAGTATCTCATACTGCAAAATTCAGCTTCTTCACATTCTGTTCAAAAGGAGAACAAAAGGACACTGCAACCACTACAGCCTCGCTCCAAGCACCTTCTATCCAATAGAAGCAGGTTGAAAAGGTTGCAAAAAAGCGCAAATATTCCTTCTACACACCATCCTCTCATGTATCTCGACTTGTTGAATAGCCTCAGCCTCAACAGGTTCATGACAGACTTCCACAAACTGAGCAACGCAACATCTCCAACAAGGCAAGTAGCTCACCAAGATGTAGATTAAGCAAACGCTTTTCCCTCTCCCCCGGGAACTCAACGTAATGGAGACCATTGCTTCCTAAGGATGAAGGATTGATATAGGTGGATATCGGTGGCCACCCACCTTTTTCGATTGGCTCAAAACAATTTTCTGACAATTTTGGCAATTTACTATTTTTAGCAGTTTTAACTTTCGGGGCCATTTTGAGGGTCTAAATGAAGGTTTTTTGGGATCGAGCTTCTCAATGATAGGCCACAACATGATTGAGGCCCCAAAATGAATCTCCTCGACGATACCTTTCCAACGGGCTATCATACGCCTAAAACAAAGATCGTATGCGAAAGTTACGATCCCGAGATGTTGTTGTACTAACTTACCCAAACGGGGCCCACATGACTTTTGGTGCTTCATCTCCTGGGGTTAGGTTTTTGGATGTTTAGGGTTTTTGGTATTCCTGTTTATTGTAAAAAGGCCTTCAGAGCCTCATTGTAATGATCTTTTGGCAAATGAGAGTAGCCATCACATCTCTTCTCAGAGATAAGCTGCCACCATTCTAGCGAGTCTTTCACTCTGTATTTTTACAGTCTCTGTACATTTCTTTCATTAATAGAAATCGTGTATTACTGTATATCTTTGTTTATGGTTGCATCTCTGATACAATTTTGTTATATTATTGAATATCTGCAATATCTTTGTGCATTTCTTTATTATATCTCCGCTCTCATTTCGTGCCGAAAATAATCCGGATCAAAGAAGATAAAAAATAAGGATGATACAGATGTTGAGTTGGATCAGGTACGTGACTATATATTTTAAGTTGTATGAATTATTCTATTAAAATAATTTACTTATGTCATCGGTTAATTACATGTTTTTAAGTTTTATGCGAAGTTTTTATATCCTATGTTACATGTTGTTTAATTATTATGTGAAACCTGAAAATAGTCGCCAATATACTGGAGTATGTGGTAAAATAAAAATATCATTTACAAACACATAATTTCATTTACCTTCATTGATTTTTGTTTTGTTAATTTCTATGCATTAATCTTACTATGTTTCTTTCGATTATTTTCTATTTTATAGATTGGATATTGGGGAATTGAGAGTGATGTGAGGGGGAGGGGAGGGGCCATATGAGCTTCCACCTTCATGTGGTTGGCCTTGTTCAGTAGAGGATAAATTATTCTCAAAACCAAGAGAAGCTCATTCATATTTATAACATCATGATTGTAAATGTCATCATTGTTGTCATAGTATTGCATCAACGAAGTTTCTATGAACATGCTTTCCATTGCTTGAACATCGTTTGAACTTTCTCGGATTAATGTCATGCATGGAACTCCCAACAATATACCCATCGCCATGGGAAAGGTCAGTGACCTATCATGAATATCGGGGCCAACGTTGAAATTTACCTTTCTCTTCTATTGGTTTGGCCTAGTCCTTGACAACTACATATGGTAGAAATTTATTTGGCCCGTATATCCATTTCACATATTGTATTTTTGGTTTTATTTTATTTTGGATTTTGGTTAATTAGGATGATTTTTATATGATCCCTAACCATTGTGAATGGTGGAACAATATAGGATGTGTATGTACTAACACTGAATGATGATGATATAGCTAAGGAAAAAAACAATGTAGATGGACTCATAAATGGACTATAAAGGACTAGTGTATTTTTCATCGTTGTCATTGTCATTGTCACCATAATCAACATTATCTTCATTGTTTTTCTCGTTGTCATTGTCATTGTCGTCTTCATCATAATCATCATTTTCATCATCATCATCGCATCATCGTCATCATCGTCATCATCATTTTCATCATCATCAATATTTTCATCACCATAATTGTTGTCATCATCATCATCGACGTCATCGTCATCTCCATCGTCATCATTGTCATCATAATCATCATCATCGTCATCGTCATTGTCATCACTATAATCATTATCATCATCATCATCCTCGTCATCGTTGTTGTCGATATTGTCACATTCTCATCATCGTCATCGTCATCGTTGTTGATATCGTCATCATTTTCATCATTATCGTCGTCATCATCATTGTTGGCACAGGAGAAGACCTAGGGTTCAACGCTCAAGAGAGTACCAACAAAGCCCTAACTATCGGCCCTTTCGGAAACACCTGCGAAGCAAATGAAGTCTCACCCGAGGTAGAGGCAGGGGTGGTTGCAAGACTCAGGTGTCTGCAACCTTAGCTGGGACACATATCTATGATTCTATCCTTGAAGGGCACTTAACATAGATCATTCATCAGTATTTAACCCTTATTATACTTCACAGAGGGTACAGAGCTTCACGGTGAATACTCAGATGTACATTGTTTCAACACTTAATCGTAGCAAATCATATCATATCAAGTAGTTCAGCACTAAGCATTCTCATACATGTTAGATCCCACTATTGAAATACATTTAGGAAGCACAAAGAATTAATAGATCTATCTAAATATATCAAGGAAATCAGCAGAAGAAGAAATAAACACATCAAGCCGAGGCACAAAGCATCACACACAGATTTACGTGGTTCACCCCACCCTGGGGCTACATCCACCAACTCTTCTTCTTTATTAGTGTATTCAATCAGTTACAGCACAAGCCACTCAAAACCCTTCTTCGCAGAGGACAGGAGATCTGTGCAACTCCCTAGATCCTTCTTCCTTGTGTTACAATATCAATCACATAGTAACTTGCACTTAGCCTTGCAAGCCTTACACAGTTCACACAGAGCACTTATTCAACATCACATAGATGCACCACCAATTGCACTAAGCAATCACATTTACTACTTCTTACATTGCCTATATTTTTATTTATACATTGAAAAAGTGGGCCTAAGCATGGGTAAACCCACGGGCTGACATCCCTATTACATTAACCCAAAAACCCTAAAAGAGGCCCAAAAGTGGACCGAGATCCCGTGATCTCTACTTCACCTAACGCTCCATCTTTGACATGGTGTTAAAGTCCAAAAATGGTCAATTATGACCAAGTTTTCCTCGAAACTTGGTCAAGGGCCAACAAGCCCCCAACACTCACCTGTGACTCATCCCAAGTCACTCAGGTCTGACCAATTCTGCTTCGAATTCCTCGAGCTTGGCTCGAGCTGCTTCAACCTGTCGCATTGATACTGCCTCTTTCTTGGTGAACTCTTGGATGAGTGCCTCATTCACCAGCCCTTCTAGGCGTTGTTCTGTTGTATTCACAAGCTGTTCAAGTTCTACTCCTTGGATTTCAACTTCAGTGAACAGTTGGCATGCCTTTTCTTGCACTGGTTGCAGTAGTTGAGAGACTTCCATTACTTTACTATGAAGCGTGTGAATCTTCTATTGGGCTATGTGTTGCTCTGGAAACCTCTTCATTCTCTCTACGGGTGACAGGGCCTTCAACTACACCTGTAGCTTTTCAGCATCGTACTTCACCTCTTGGAGTTGTGACTCCATTTGATGCAATTCTGGGTTCTCGGTTAGGTTCTTGTAGATCTGCGCACTTCTGCTACTTAACTATTTGCATTCCTCAGAGAGTGCTTTAATCCTTTCTATGGTGCTCTGGGCAGTTATTTCTCACTGGTCGTGCACTTCTTGCGGGGTCTGTGGTATGGTCTGAAGCTCTAAGTCCACGACTCTTTGTTGAAGTTGCTAAATAACTTCAACAAGCGTCATCACTTGGCATTCGATGGGGTCCTCTGTCTTCTATTCTAAGATGGTCATAGAGCAAAATGATCTGTTGACTGCTTCTTCAATCCCAATCTACTTTGCGAGCATCTACTCTTTCTCTTTTTGAATCTTTATTCTGTCTTCTTCAAATTTCACTTGGAGAGTGTCCTTCTCTTGTTGCGTAGCTCAACGTTGCTCAATGATTTCTTCCTGTGCTTTCTTTAAGGCCTGGGTGGCTTGCACTATTTATCCTTGTGCCTTCTAAAGGCATACTTCGACCGTGTTAGAAATCTTGCAGAGTTGAACTGGTTCATTTCCTTCTTCTGTTGTTCCTTCTGGTAGGGGTGCAGAGGAGACTGTGTGGCTAGACTGGAGATCTTGCTGTACTCTTTGGAGTTCGATCTCAATTTTGTTGTACATTGTCTCTTTCTTAGCTTCCTGTTTTTCTTTTATCTCTCCTATGGCTTCATTCATAGTTGTGACGAGAAAATTGAAGTCATCTGGAGTGAGCATGGTCTTCAGATTAGTCACGGGTGCTTTTGATTTCTTTCGGGAGGAAGGTTCTGGAGGTGAACCCTTCATTTTCTTTATGATTTCTACTTCATCACCTGGCCTCTGTTCGACTTCCTCTAAGTCTTCACCATTACCTCCTTGCTCTGGTGTAATGGATGCGGTTCTTATAGATCTACTGTCTACATCCTTCTTTGTCTGCTTTGTTTTCTTTGTCTTACTGGGTCCAGGTGTATTCTATGCAGCTTCTGGGCTGTCAATGTTGGACACGTCTGCGGGGTCTGCTGGAATAAGAAGGTCCGTCGACCATTCCTTGGTGATTTCCTCCAAGTCTTCTTCTGTCAAACTGTAATAAGACTGAAGATGTTCCTTGTTCTCATCAGCGTGTGCTGTCAGATATATAAAATGGCAGCCTGCACTGAACTTTATCAAAGGTCGAAACCTGTGTAAAGTATTCGGGGTCATGTGAGGCTTGGAATGGATGATGAGCTTCAACTGGGTGTAGTAGGTATGAAACATGACATTGGATTTCCACTGCTTATTCATGTTGTTCGAGTACCATAGGGTACTGAACTTCGCAGCTAGTGGTTCAAAGGGGTCAATATCGGGGAAGGTTGCACCTTCCGATAGCTCCCATGCAATGAAAGCTATAAGTATCAAGAGCCAGCTAAAATGAAATTCATGCCCCTGATCCTGGGCTTCTCTGTAATCAATATCTAGTTGATTCACCAAGTACTTCACCCAGTTCATATGTATTCCCTCTGTGCACTTTTCTGCAAGATTGACTACAAATCCGAATACTTACGTGGGTCAATTCTTGCATACCAACTTCCCTGCGATCAATTGATAGGTGAGGCGCATTGCGCCACTTTCAATAGAATCTACCTTGTCTCCTCGCGCGCCTTTCTCAACATCACCATAGGCTTCTTTGATCTTCTGAGCAAGAGCATGATCCGTGGTCTTCCCAGGATAGTAATCGTGGGGATCAGGGCCCTGCATGCTAAGCCCAGTGATCTGGTTATTCAGTGCTGGATCAACTGTTATGCGACGGTTCAACCATAAGTATCCTCCATGGTAACTTGCCAACAATAGATTCACATAAGAATTCACCTCCTGGTGTCTGCCGAAGTGCGGTATCTTCATAACATTGAGCAGAGTAGACTGCGCGAGGTTCATCATCCATTGCTGAGGGACGATCTTCAAATTCTTGCCCTTAGTTTTGGTTAGGTACTTGTACGGGGCAAGTGTCTTGTAAACTTTATGATCCCCTAGGTTGAAGTCACTAAAATTCAAGGCTATGATCTTGTCATGATTTGTGTGGACTGCGCGTACTCCTTTCGATAGGTACACCGTGACTAGAGTCTACTCAAAGTCTCTAGGCACACTATCTCTGTTGATCGCACCGCTCAGAGGTGGTATGTAAGTAGGTAGGATGGATGGGACCAACTTCGCGTTGGCCATATCGTCCTTATGTTTGGTTCTTCTCTCTGTGCTGGCTCGGGATGTTCCTGCTCGAGCAGTCAATGGGGAGGCTTGCACTCCTCTCATTGACGATGCCTATAAACCCGTAGACAATCCCCGCTCTGACATGACTCTTTCGGCTCTGAGGCTAGCGAGTACCTCTCTTATAGATTCTTTAGCTGTGCTAAATTCGTCGGACATATATGCTCATGATCAATAGCTTGGGTTCTCAAAGTAACGTAGATACTGTAGTAAGGTAGAGAGTAAGGGAAAAGTAATCACGGTTCACAATTTAGGTAGTCTGCGGATTCAAATTCACGATTAGCAAAAGTATCTTTCGGGCATGGCGTGATGGATTAAGTAAGTAACTCTGTAAAAGATTGTTTGCAATGGGTATGGGGCTTCCTTAAATCTGGTTCTATCCGTTATGGTGTGGTCTAACGGTCTGGTGATAAGCCATCAATACTTTTTGATCTGTTTAGGGTGAAATTCGAACAGGTATATCAGCCTCCAATGACTATATTTCTTCGCCATGACGAAGTGACCCATGTCACTTTTCTGTTATCCCGACGAAGCTCTAATTGTGCAAAGTTTCTTTCGGAGGGGTTCCCTCTGGAACCCTCTGTAGCCTGTCAATTTGAGCTCTCTTTCTACTTATATTTCTATCCTTCTTCCTCGTGAGCTTGGTCTCGATAGTTCATTTCTCGATCTGGTTCTTATTTTCCTTGGGCATAGTCACTTCACACTACTGAGGTTCTTTCCCAAGACTCAGGAGAACTACTTCGTCTGTATCTAGTACAAATACTCCAATATTTTGTGAGTCCCCTAATTCTTTGATATCTGAGCTTCTAGTGTCAAATAGATTTGATTTATTCTCATGTTCCTCAATCAACTGTGCGATCCTTCTGGTCATGAAATATTTTAGCTCTTGTCTCTGCTGTTGTAATACCTTTTCTTCTTCCTTTTTTCTGGCTTGATCTCTCTCAATCCAAGGTTTTCCAAGTAACATAGTGAACGAGGTGTCATCCTCAATAAATTTGATAATCTCAAAATCTTCTTCTGTCGAAGTTCCATTGACTGTCATAGGTATCTGAGTGAGTTTTCCACATAACATCACCAGTTTTCCTCTGAATAGTCCTATTCCTCCCAGTGAAGGAATCGTGGTAGGCTTGCCTATAAGTTCCCAGGTTCTTTCTGGCATAATGTTCACTTGTGTTTCTTCATCAAGAATACAGTCAATGTCGAAGCCCCCTATTCTTGCTTCGATTTGTTCTTTTTCTTTGAAAATCTCTGGTAGGCGGACATCTTTATGTTCCTTCAGGGTTCTTTCATCTGTCTTAATATTTTATCTGATTCTTTTTGGGGTTCTGCTATTTCTGGGGCTGTCCTAGGGTGTTCTTCATGTAGTTTCATTCTTTCAAGCTTAGCAATCATTCTAGGGAAATTCAATACTTCATGGTCCAAATCTTTGCAACAAAGACAACTGGGTTTTCCACCCAGGCAATCCTTAGCTAGATGGCTTGGTTTTCTGCAACCTTAACATAGGGTCAATCCTCTCTTTCTCTTAAATGATCCCCAACTTCTTCTGTACTACGCACAAAAATCATGGTAGTTAGCCTGCAAAAAACTCCTTCTAGGATCATGCATACATTTGTTAGTCCAAACATTCTTTCTATGCATAGGTATAACATATCTATCATTATGCTTATCAGATCTACTCATATCAAACTTTCTTTCTTCTATTAATGTCCTAGGTTTTAAGCTAGGACCAAATCTATCAAACATACCTAGATCCATGCTCTAGAAACAAAAATTTCACTTATCTTACTTCTACAGAGCACAAAGCTTCCAGATCTAAGAAATTTTAACTATTCTTACCTTTATTAGAGCATAGGGCTTACATATATTACCTCTTTTCTGCAGATCTGACCTCTTTCTTTTAGAAATTCCCAGTTTCACTTTTCTTAGAGAACAGAGTGTTCATATCTCACTTCTTTTCTTCAGATCTGATCTTCCTTTCCTTAGATCTGACCTTATTCCTAGCACAAAGCTTCACAGGTCAAGTAAAAAGTTGTGCACAAGGCCACAGATCTACGCACATACATTTCTTTTGCACAAAGTTTCTTCTTCCTCAGTTCCCAACAATCACAGTTTTAGGTTCCAGCAATGGAACCAGTTCTTAGCACAGGGGCAGACCCAGGGTTCAATGCTCAAGAATGTACCAAAAAATACCTAACTACCGGCCCTTTCGACAACACCTGTGAAGCAGATGAAGTCTCACCCGAGGTAGAGGCAGGGGTGGTTGCAAGACTCAAGTGTCTACAACCTTAGCTGGGACACAAATCCGTGATTCTATCCTTGTAGGGCACTTAACATAGATCATTCATCAGTACTCAACCCTTATTATACTTCGCAGATAGCACAGAGCTTTGCGGTGACTACTCAGATGTACATTGTTTCAACACTTAACCATAGAAAATCATATCATATCTTGTAGTTCAGCACTAAGCATTCTCATACATGTCATATCCCACTATTGACATACATCTAGGAAGCACAAAGCATTAATAGATCTATCTAAATATATCAAGGCACTCAACATAAGAAGAAATAAACACATCAAGCCGAGGCACAAAGCATCACACACAGATTTACGTGGTTCACGCCCATCCTAGGGCTACGTCCACCAACTCTTGTTCTTTATTAGTGTCTTCAATCAGTTATAGCACAAGCCACTCAAAACCCTTCTTCGTAAAGGACTGGAGATCTGCGTAGCTCCCTAGATCCTTCTTCCTTACGTTACAATATCAATCACACAGTAACTTGCACTTAGCCTTGCAAGCCTTACACAGTTCACACAGAGCACTTATTCAACATCACATAGATGCACCACCAATTACACTAAGAAATCACATCTACTACTTCTTACATTACCTGTCTTTCTATTTATACATTGCAAAAGTGGGCCTAAGCGTGGGTAAACCCACGGGCCAACATCCCTATTACATTGACCCAAAAACCCTAAAAGAGGCCCAAAAGTGGACCGAGATCCTGTGATCTCTGCTTCACCCGACGCTCCATATTTGAAAGGGTGTCGAAGTCCAAAAACGGTCAATTATGACCAAGTGTTCCTTGAAACTTGGTCAAGGGCCAACAATCATTATGATCATCATCGACATCATCATAGTCATCACCATAATCATTGTCATCATCATCGTCATCGCCATCATCATCATTGTCATCATCATCATCATCATTGTCATTATGATGATGATGATCATTGTCATTTTCATCACCATAATCGTTGTGATCATCATCATCATCGTTGTCGTCGTCACCATCGTCATCATGATTAATGGTTGAAGTTTGAGGGTTATAGGGGTTAGGAACTATTGGTTATTTGGGCTAGATGTTAAAGGGTATATGTATCAATGTTAATATTTATAAAGGTTAACAATTATAATGGTTGATTCTTTTTCCGTAGGCTACTAATGCTATATTTCTTAAGGGTTATAGTGGTTCAAGGTAAAAGGGTTAAATGATTAGGTATTAGAGAATTATACTAAACCCTTAATTGTTATGAGTTATAGTGGTAAGTGTTATTATGTATTAGTTATGGTCATTAAAATATTTAGGTGTTAAATATTATAGGAGTTAAGGAGTAGGAATTATAGGAGTTATGTTCATATAGGTTATAAATATTAGGAGTTATTAAGGACTATACGAGATTACAATTATAGTTAGTAGAGAATAGGCGTAGGGCATAAAGATAGATTCTAAGGGTTATAGTTTTAAACAATAGAGGTTATAGGTGTTAGGGGTGACATGGTTTATAGGGTTTAGTGGTTACATATGTTATGGGACATGAGTTAGGGGTTATATGGATTATAAATTATGAGGGTTAAGGGATATGATGATAATGGGTTAGGAATTCTAGCAATAAATGATTAAATATACTAATGTTAGCTTTTGATAATGCTTACAATCGTTAAGGATAAAAGTAACAAGGTTTATGGGTTATAAAGGATGTATAGTTTATACATTAGCTTTTGATAATGCTTACAATGGTTACGGATAAAAGTAACAAGATTTATGGGTTATAAGGGATGTATAGTTTATACATTATAAAGTTATAATGATTAAGGAAGAAATGAAGATATATAGGTTCGGAATTGGTTTTATCATAATTAAATTTCATAACCCTTATAACCATAACCACTATCCCTCATAACTCTATATACTTAAACCGTATTAGTCCCAACACCTAACTCTTATAACCATAACCATTATCCCTTATAACCCTTTATGTAACCCTTATTGTCATCATCATAATCAACATAATTATCATCCTCCTCCTCATCATTGTCATCGTTAACCCCTAATATAATCTTAAATCCCTATAAAGTACTCTAACCCTTATGACCATGAATGTTCCAAATGGCTAATGGGTTATATAATATTTTGGTTATATAAGGGTATAAATGGTAATGTTTTGGTCATTGTCATACTCTTTTTTTTATAATCTATTTTTTAAGATCACTGCTAAGGTAGATACCAAATTGGTGTATGAGATCCCCTTGTTTGTGGGACAAGGGATACCCTCTATACAATGATTTGACTGCTAACATCTATGAAGGTAATACATACCCTACCCCCCTCTGTATTTGAACCTATGACCTTCAAGGAGTAAAGACATGTTCTTAATTGTTAGGACCACTATATAATATATATTAATTATGGGCTTTTGATCTAATTATATTAAATATATTAAAAATAATAATAGATTATAATAATATATATTAAATATATAATACATTAGTTATTATAATATATATTAATTAAATATATATAATATATATAATAGTGTTGTAGATTATGTGATATCTGATATCCCCATTTCCAACCAAATGACAACTTTTGACCTTTTAAATGACCATGAGCCT
>ML828404.1:63022-86664 GCA_009831015.1 Picea engelmannii | reverse complement strand
AAGGAAAGTGGGTGAAACCATTTCCTTGAACATTGGAACACCCGAGTCTCCAAAGAATGTTAAAATAGGTGCCCAATGTTCCGATGAAGAAAAATTGAGGTTCGCTAAGCTGCTTGGTGAATTTCAATATGTTTTTGCTTGGTCTTATGAGGATCTTCGTGGTTTTGATCCTACTCTTATATAACATGCCATTCCTATCAAGGAGGGCATAAAACCAGTTAGGAAAGAACAAAGACCCATTAACCCTACACTGGGAGAAATTATTCGAAAGGAATTGGAAAAACTCTTGAAGGTTGGGATCATTTTCCCGACTAAGTCTTTTGAGTGGGTTTCCAATTTGGTTCCCGTTTGGAAAACAACTGGTCAAATTAGATTATGCGTAGATTTTCGTGCATTGAATAGGGATAGTATAAAAGATCACTTTCCTCTCCCTAATATGGAAATGATTTTGCAGCAAGTTGCAGGGTCACAGATGATGTCCTTACTTGACGATTTTTCTGGTTACAATCAAATCAAGGTAAAAAGGGCAGACAAATATAAAACCACTTTTATTACTCGTTGGGGCACTTTTGCTTATGAACGTATGCCTTTTGGATTATCTAACACATGTGCCACTTTTCAAAGAGTTATGCAAATAATTTTTTATGATTTGATCGGCAAGATTATTCATATCTATCTTGATGACTTAACTGTGTATTCTAAAAATCGATCAGATCATTTTGGTCATCTTAAAAACGTTCTCATGCAATGCAGGAAATTTGGCATTTCTCTAAATACTTCTAAGTCTATTTTTGGCATTACCAAGGGCAAGCTCCTTGGACACATTGTCTCTGATTCAGGAATAAGCATTGATCCTGAAAGGATTGCTGCTATCCTAAATCTGCCTGCTCCCACTTCCAAGGAGGTTCAATCTTTCGTGGGTGTTATTAACTTTGTCCGTAAGTTTGTTCCTGATTTTGTTGTAATGGTCAAGCCAATTCATAATCTACTTAAGCAAGATCGTTCATTTTCTTGGACAAATAATGTCGAAAATGATTTTGTAGGGATCAAGAAAGAAATCAGTGTTGCACCGATTTTGGCGAAGCCGGATTTTGAGAAAGAATTTATGATATATACTAATGCCACAGAGGAAGCAGTTTATGCTATCCTCATGCAATGTGATGACCAAGGTAATGAAAAACTAGTGGCTTACATGATTCAAAGCTTGTCTGATGATGAGTTTAAATATTCTTTTATTGAAAAGCATGCTTTCGCTCTTGTAAAATCTGTTGAAAAGTTTATCCACTTCATCTTAGGTAAGCACACGTTAGTAAAAGTCCCTTTACCCGTTGTCAAGTTTTTGCTCTCACTGACTTATCTTTCAGGGAATCTTGCACATTGGCTTGCCAAGATCCAAGAGGATGATTTAACTATCGTGACTTCTAACACCATCAAGGGACATGACTTAGCCCTTCACTTAGCTCAACATGTTGAAACTAGTGAAGAAATTGATGAACATGATAGCTCTCTATCAGCACTGTTCTACATTGATACTCAAATCTTTCCTATGTGTAAACATCCTTGGTATAAAAATTTGGTTTACTATTTGCAAAATCAAAGATGTCCAGATAACTTAGACACTCATCAAAGAAAAAGGCTCTACCTCGAATCTGCTAGATATGTCATTATAGGAGACTTCTTATTTAGAAGATTTTTCGATGGTATGTTGCTTCGTTGTGTAAACAATGAGAAAACACATAAATTGTCACAAGAAACTCATGGTTCTTCAAATTCTGTTATTCATGTAGGAGGTCATTTTTCTGCTAAAACCATTGCTTTTACGACTATTAGAAAAGGATACTACTGGCCTTCAATATATCGTGATTCTTATGTTTTTTCGAGATATTGTGACAAGTGACAAAAATTTGTTGGGAAAGAACGTCTTTCAGCCATGCCTTTACAACCTGTCCTCCCAGAATTTCCTTTTTCAAAATGGGGTTTGGACTTTATTGGTCCTATTAATCCCCCGTCTTTAGCAGGACAAGTCTTTATCTTGACAGTCACATACTATTTTACAAAATGGACTGAAGTTGTCCCTCTTAAACATTTGAAGGATGAGCAGGTGATTTCTTTCCTTGAAAATAATATTTTTTCTAGATTTGGTCTTCCTTTGGAAATTATTACAAACAATGGCCCCTCTTTTATTTTTGCTAAGCTGACCCAATTTTTAGCTAAGTTGGGGTTTAAAATTTTTACTTCATCGGCTTATTATCCCCAAAATAATGGGCAAGCTGAGTCTACCAATACAAATCTGGTTAGAATTGTCAAAATTCTCATTGAAGATAAGCCTCATCAATGGCACACTCTCCTCACTTACGCCCTTTGGGCAGATCGCACTACCACCAAGGTGAGCACTGGTTCCACTCATTTCCATCTTGTTTATGGTCAAGAAGCAATTCTTCCTACTGAGTTGGAACTTTCCTCCTTAAGGTTAATGTTACAGGTCGAAGAATTAAATTCTTCTGATGTTTCTCAAAGAATGAATGCACTTTTGGCTTTAGAGGAGAAAAGAACGTTTGCCTTGGATAATATAAAGAGAAGACATCAGATTGTTAAAAAATATTTCAACAAGAGTGTCAAAGTTTTCATATTTAAAGCCAATGAGAAGGTATTGTTGTGGGATTCAGCTCATGTTGATAGAGGAAGGCATTCAAAGTTTCAAAAATTATGGTTGGGTCCTTTTAAGATTGTTTTTGTCCTCGGTGCAAATTCTTACATTCTAAAGGACTTACAAGAGCGATTGTTTTCCTACAACACTAACGATTCCCACTTAAAATATTACGTGGAACCAACTTGAAGAGTTTAACGATGTTTGGAATGTTTCTGTATTATAGTAGTTTTCATTTCTGCTTTCACATTAATAGTTTTTCATTTCTTCTTTTACATTTCTAGTTTTCCATTTCTGCTATTTCATTTTCTGTCATTTCATTTCTGCTTATTTCAATTTTGTTGTTTCATTTATGTGATGACATTTCTTGTTTTTTGTTCTTTTTGACTTCATTTCTTGTCAAAATAAAATGTTGGATCAGTTTTTCCACAGCGACGCTTCTACAAAGTATTGTTAATCAATAACAATCAATATTACACAGTTGTCATGATGTTCCCCTTGAAAGCATCATTGAAATTGTTATCTGCTTCCACTGTTGTTTTATGAGATAGTTGGTTTTATCTCTCTTCTCCTTTCCTTTTCTTCATCCATCTCGAGATTCAAAAGAGCAAGTTTAGAAAAAATTTCTCCTTGAAGTCAAGAACAATTTTTAGTTGAATGATTATGCTTACATGGATAAAGTCCCTCATACTTAACACTTTCCATGAGTTATTCCCAAATTCTCGGTCATTTTTCCATTAAATCTGCTCACTTCCCCCTGTTGCATAATCATTCTAATTTATATTTTCTTTATCTAATGTTACTTGGTCTGGGAAACCAGACATTCTGAGTTCATAATCTATTGAAAACAGATTTCCCTGTGGAGTCTCTGGTTCGTTGATGATTAAAATCGTAACGATGAATTATGCCCGCAAAGTATTGCTAAAGCGTTATTATTTAACTATGCTAATAATATAATATTGGTAGGTAGGACCCCCTTGTAGACTAGAAGCGCAAGCATAGATATATTACACATTTTTTGATGTTGTTTTTTATGTTGCCTACATAGTCCTACATTTTTTACGATGCAGTCTTTGTTTCATTTGGCGTGATGATAGGTGGATAATGCATTATTGTGGAATGATTTTTACAACACAAAGCAGTTTATTGTTATGAGGAACATGTTATTTACAGTTGCTATGTTATAACCTTGTTACTAATTCTTATGATCGATTACCTAGCCACATATATGCAAGGAATATTTTAATGGTAGCATGATCAAAACAAAGAAAAAAAAAACTATGAAAAGATTCTAAAGTATGGCAAAAGGAAAGGAACTATGTAAAGGGATTACATGCAAGTTTTGAATGAAAAGTTAAGGGATACTAGTGTTATTCCTAACTATTATGTTATTTGTTTGGTTAATGGACTATGCAAATTCCATTAGATTTGAATGGAGGCGCATATAGCATTGTTAATATGTATTATTGCTTGGAGTTATGGAAAGGGTTAACGTGTAAACTATATTGGGTGGTGCACTATGCAATGGATATCGTCTCAGATCTCATGATGGTTTGGAATTGAATACACATTGGTTATATGGTCTAATTGTTGGTGAATGTGATGCTTATTGGGTTGTCTCGTACTTCAAATTGAATGGGACAAGTGATGGAAGTGACGTGCATTTACTGCATGTCACTCCATACTTTCCCTATCACCCATCACCCTAGCATTGCTCCATTGTTGCAATTTCGCTCTGTTGGTTGTGAAGCTCTGTGTTTTCAGGTTTTTGGAAGGGAGGCTTGACCAACTCACATGTATGATTCTTTTTTCTCCATCCATGATGTATTATCTGTTGTATGAACCAAATGATGGTTCAGTGATGCTTTGATTTTGTGTGTTCTTGATATTTTCGACTGTGTGTAGATGTGTGTTATGGCTCTATTATGACTATAAAATGTTTGGAATTGCAAGCAAAGGAATGGGTATTTTTAAGTGGTGCGTTGGTTGTTTGCTTGGTCGGTGTAGTTTCATGATGGGTCTCTGTGGAATAATAAGTAAACAATGGTGCAATATGGCTCTGGGTTGATTATTGAGGGGTTTTGTATCACTTTCGGTTAACTCGTTTCCTCTCAGTCGTGGTGGTAACCTTACCCAGTTTCATAGAAATTGCCAACAGTTGATGTGTTCTCTTCTTCAAACCTCGAGTTGTGGTTGATGGTCCGTTCTTACTATATTTTCACTGAAGTGTCCCAAGATCCAGTCTTGGTTGGCCCCTAACGTTAATACATGCATGTGTGGTTGTGGATCGATACAAGTTGTATCTTGGTGTTCTGTCAAAAGGACGTGTGTGTCCTCACTGTTGTTACTATCAAGTTGTTCAACTCTTAAGGGTTGGAAAAAGATGTTATATCTCTGTGTTTTTTTTAATAACCACCATTGTTAGGTTAAACCTTGTCTCTTCTCTGCAAGTTTAGACGCACCCATGTGCACTGGGTTATTTTACTCTGCCTATCTTTGCTCTCCTCGGGTGTTAACCATTGGTTTCGTTGTCGAGGCTTGGAGTGATAAGTAAATATTGTATGGCTTACTATTGTGTCTTGTTCGAAATGTATTTTTGCATGTGATTGATATAAGTCTCAGAATACTGACAACTCTCTGTGTTTTTGTTTAAAAGATGAATGGGCTCTTGTTGCCTCCCTGCATTTGATTTTGACAAAGCTCGATTTGGACTCTAACTGTCTTTGCTCTCCTCGGGCACCTTCTGGGGTTGTCAAGTATTGGGTATCAATGAAATAGTTATGGAGGTTTTTAAAACACATCCTGTCTCATTGAGTCTCTGTCTCATCCTTGTCTGACAAAATTGTTTGAATAAGAATGAAATGGGCAGTTGCATATAGTTGAGGACTTTATTCCTATTCATTATGGTTTTGCTCACTGTGTTTTATCTAGTGTGGTCTTGATTGCATATGAAAACACCTGTGTGAATTTTACTAAGCCCGATCAGGGTCCTGGCAAGTTTTAAAATGATGCATGTGTGTCAATCGAGTTATGTTCGCTCATATATGATTGGTTATATTGGAATATCACGCAGACTACCAATTGTTTTAAAAGAAATTTATACCCACAGAGATAAGGCTCGAGGTTTATGTTTGGGTTGATTGTTGTTTCATTGCAAGATTTTGTCGATTGATATGATGAAGACCTGTGTATAATCGGACATGATTTGAATTCTGTTCACATTTTGAAAAGAGACTTGTGTATATTTTAATAGGGTCGGATTGTTGATTGGTAAACAGTGGATGTTGATTGTTATCGTGGTGCATTATGGATTATCAGGGATAGATGTTGAGCATATTGTTATGCATGTTTTTATTATTTTTTTTTTTTTTTTTTAAAGGAAGAAGGAATCGGCGTTTTGTCAAACAATATTGTTGAATGGAAAAAAAAATATAAGTTATGATTGCATAGACTGTAATGAATTGAGAAATTGGGAAATTTGGTTATTGAAACAACAAGCAGTTTTGTATACAATTGAGGAACGAAGAATGTTGGTGCTTTTTGGATTGATTTTAATACAGAGTTATGATTGTTGATTTATTTGATATATTTTATGAATAGTATCCATCAAATTCCTTGTCAGTTTCTCACTTTTTCGCTTAATACAAATTCCCTCACAATCCCATATTCATTTTGCACGCCCTGTTATTAAAATTAAATTAAAAAACTTTGTATTACAACAATTAAGAAATAACACAGAGATTGATCACAGCTAATATGATTTTGTTATTGTTACACAGTTGATTGTTTAATGAATTGTTGAGCAGTAATCATGTCCTTACTCCCTTTCATTTTATCACTTTTTTGCTCAATACAACCCCCTCGGATATCCCAGAACCCTTATTCATCCCTTGCTCATTAACAATTATTAAATGAATTTTATGGATTGGATTGCATGGGTCTGATGTGATTGTTGAGCCAAACTTTGTTTCATATTAAGAGATGTCATGTATGGTTTGTTTAAGAAGCTAGTTGCTAATAAACGCTACATACAGGATGAGCTTCTTCAGTAGAGGAGGTCATGGACGAAATAACAGGGGCAGAGGGAATTGGAACAGAGGGCCTAGAAGGCCAATATTCTCGATACATTTTGATGTAGATCCAAAAGAGTTAAACCAGCTCTTCCAAGTTGGATTTTTTAATTGGATTGGACAAGGGGTAATCCAACCTAGGCCAGAAAGGCCTCCCTTCCAACCCCATCATGTCCCTAGTATCCCTATCCCCCCTCATGTTTCATCGCAACCTGAAGTTCCTGAGAACGACGGATGGCAGGAGATTGTTCACCCAACAGTCTCCCAACATCGTGGCTGGCCAAATTTGTCTCTACCTGCTCCTCCTCCACATGTTAACCAAAATGTCCAAATTTCCCCTGCACACTCACCAGTACAGTCCTCCCACGCAAGCAAAAGAATCAAAATTGAAGCCCACCACATGCATGACAATGGAAAAGTTGTTGTTGCCCCCTCCTCTCCCTCAAGTGATTCAGCCAAATCTGTTTCATCCCGCATGCACTTGAGAGATGAATGTTCTCATGCCATCAGTGAGATCAAGCCTTAAGGCTCCACATAGCCTAAGGCTAATTCAGGAAATTCAAAGGGAGACAATAACAACAAAGGGAAAATTTCCTCCCAAAGAGGAAAATATGGTTTTTGAGTATATTTTAATATTGATTTGTTGAGAACAGTTGACTACTGAATTTTTTGGACAACATACTATTTTTGGATATTTTGGATATTATATGTTTGGATATGATTTAAAATATCATTGATATTTAATTTTCAAATTATGAGAATGATTATGGGAGCCACAAGGAGGGATGTGTTTGATTGATTGACTAGTTATGTTTATTTTGTTTAGAAACTAAAGGGAGTCACAAGGGGTCCCACCTACTAGTTATTAATAATTAAAAGACCATTATTATTATTATATTAATTCTTCCCCTAACTAAAAGTTAGTTGAGTTTTAGCTAACTTAACTAAAAGAAGTAGTTGAACTATTTCAACTAATTTGGGATGTATAAAAGCAAAATGAAAAGGAAGAACAAGGAGAGAATAAAAGGAGAAATCATACTAAGGTTTGCTCTTGAGTTTTATTGAGATAGTTCAATTTTCATTCATTCTTCAATTCATTAAAATCCTAATTCTCTTTTATGACAGTAGGTTCCTATTGTAGACTGCAAGATTCAAAGTTGAATTACTTCATTCAAGCACTTGTCTTCGGAGGTGTTGATCTATATTTGATAGTCTGTGTAGACTTGTCTGTTTATGAATTAAATTTCATGACTGTTAAAGGATATTGTGCAGAGTCGAGTGGGAAGCAATCTATGGCAAGTTGATTCAGCTTTTAAAGTTCAGTTTTTTACTTTCTTTCAGAAGTCCTTTTGTATGGTTTTCATCGAAGACATCTAAGTTTGACTTTGGTCCAAACTCCCTCAGGGATTTTTGTAAAGAGAACGATTCTTTTGATTTCTTGGAGTGAAATAAGCGATTGCTATTTTGTCTCATCTGTGTTAATACATGACTTGGTATTTTTTCTTTTGTCTCCATATTTACTTTTGCATCTGTTATATTCAGAAAATTATATAAAAATGTTGAATTTTACAAGCAACCTTCTATTTTAAAAATCATCTGAAGCCCTCGTAACTAATACTTGTGGATTGGGAAATAATGTTTGAGGCTATAAACATAGGGTGATATTCATGTCTATCTTGCCTTAGCCAAGAAAGATCTGAAAATGCTTGAGTAAGATTATTTCATATCTTTTCCTCAACACTACCTTGCCCATACGATGGACCTGACCTACGAATGCTCATCTGAGAATCAGTTGTATCGTGGTGACCTTAGTTGTCTGACCTAGGTATCCACACAGGTTGCTTGCATGGGTTATTCTGTCGGTACCCTGAGTCAAATAGGGATTGGACAAGACACAGACTTTATGGAGGATTTTCTCTCTAGAGGGATCTGACTGACTGCACTGTGAATCCCACAAGGGTCCTTATAACTAATTATGTTACCTCCACTCTATTGTTCATGAGTCTCATCCCCTCTTGGGAGAGGCATGCATTCTTTAGTTTGGGAGGTCCCTTTCAGCCATCTCATCTTGTTTGCGTGCATTGGATTCTAGTTTTAATTAGGAGTGTTCTCTTTGTATGTTAGTTGGCCTTAGGATTTTCCTTTGTGTCATGAGTTTTGAGTCATCGTGGAGTGAGACTATCCTCCTTGTCGGTCTCGTCGTCTCTTGAATCAATTACCACATTTTGGTTTGATATCAAGTCGTCTCCTAAAAGACGTAGAATTAATAAACGTGGTACGAACATCTCCACCGCTTAGGCTCATGATCATCCTATTCTGAATATTTTTTTTACTCCAACCTCCATTATGGTTGGTGGAGCCCCCGTGACTCCTGCAGTTAGTGCTACCCATTCCATGAGCTCTGTTGAGTCCATGGGGACGTATCCTTTTATATTTTTGAATGGTATGAATTTGTCATCATCAATATTCATTCCCCTTGGCACATTTTTCATAGGGAAGCCTTGTTATAGTACTTAGTCAATGCCTCTAGCCTCTAATCCTTTCTCTTTTGGTATGTCTAATATGACTTCGTACATGTCATCCTCCTTTCCAACACCTAACGTCAACGCTAGTTTTGGGTGGGGAGCATGTCGCCTCCTTGTAATCCTTTCCTGGTTGGTGGGGGGCATATCCCTCAGTCATTTCTTACAATGGGGGGTTGGAATCCTCCTTCCTCAGGACCCAATCCTAGCTATAATTTTCAAGGGTGGAATGCACATATGGACGATGTTTCTACTTCATATATCTCATTCGTCTATCCGTTGTTTGCAATGCCTTTTCTTGTGGATGCTTCTTTTATGGCAAATCCTCCTCCAACCTCTGATATTACATCAGAGTGGAACCCATTCTATAATATTGGCAACCCCCCGAATAGAGTTCCTTCACCATGGGGCAATGGATATCCTCACATGGATAATCCATATCATATTGCTTTCTCCTCGCAAGCGTTCCCATCTGGGATGATACCTTCATAGCCTTTCACATCACCAACCTCTAATATTCATGTTGAGGATTCATCACCAGTCGTTGTGAGTCATGCTAGGGGAAAGCAATCAATCATTGCAAGTCATGTTAGGGCACAACTCTAGTCATTGTTAGTCACACTGGACAAACATCACCAACCTCTACAAATCATGTTGGAGATCGGCTACTAGCCTCTGCAAGTCAGGTTGGAAGCATGTCACCGGCCACGACAAGTTATGTTGGGGAATTGAAACGATTGAGAAACCTATATGGATACGATGTAAGCCCAAGTTCCTTTGTAGACTTTGCAAATAATATCACCTAACGTGTTTGTGCCCTGCTATTGTCATGGTATGAGAAATGTGGTCCTTGTGTGATGGCCCTTCTAGTTCTGTGTCATCTTCAGTTGACCAACAATCTAATTAATATTTGGTTGATGAAGTAGTCATGTCAATGCAATCTTCGATCAACACCACTCTTGTTTTGGGGGGTGATGCATCTCTTGACCATTTTGTCTCACATCTTATTCAACCAGCAGTTGAGGAAGTGGTTGTGCCAATGCTATCTTCGGTCGATCCCACTCTTCTCTTGGAGAGTGACAAACCTAAGAAAGTGACATTGTTGATGCAATCTTCAGCCAATCCCACTCTCCTTTCGGGAGTGATGCGTCTTTCGACCATGTCCTTAGCATTTCCAGTTTAGTACCTTCTGAACAAAGGGGCATCCCACTCTCTCTGAGTATGCTCCCTCCAAGTCCTAGGATGGTTTCCTTTAATTGGAATGATCTTGTAGAGCCTCACCTTCCTTCTTATAAACCCTTCCAGATAATGGTTGGAGTTAATAAAATAGGAATTCGTCGATGTATTGTAGATGAAGGATCCTCTACAAGTATTTTATCCTCCTCAGCTTGGAAATTTTTGGGTTCTCCGAAGCTTGTGTCGGCTACCAGTCAGTTGTTGGCTTTTGACAAAAGACTTGCACAGAAGCCCTCACCTCCCCCATGGGCTCGAGTAATATGGAGTTTCCTCTTGAGCCTGATCTTATTGTATGTGATACCTCGAGCCCTGGTATTTATGAGTTGTTGATCCCTAGTTTCATGGATGTTGAGTTGCCTTCAAATGAGGTTATCCTTGAAGCTATGATTTTGGATTTTCGACCTCTTCCTGAACTGGAAACTTTACAATTTGATTACCAAAGAAGCCCTTGGCCTTGGCCTAGCTATGGGCTCTACTTGGGGAACTACTATGCATAATTTTCAAGTTTGTGCGGTCCTATGTACATATGGTACTTTTAGGTTTTCTTGTTTTCAAGTTTTGTATCCCTTAACACATGTTTTATCAGAGGTTTCTATATTGGACTTATTAACTTCGGGGTAAGTGTTTTTGGTCTTATATACCAGACTTTGGAGACATTTTCTTTGGTACGTTTCTTTATGTCGATCTGTTCTAACAGGTCATGATCTTGAAACTGGCATATAGGTTATATTTTCCCCTCCATGCATATTTGCATTATCTGCTTCTTGTATCATTTTTCCTTAGGATCAACCCCACTGAGTTGCGACACAAAACTTCCTTTGTTGTTTATAAGTGTTGCAATTTGAGTGGTAGAGCCGACCTTCCATGGGAGTCCTATCTTAGACCCCCTTTGCATTTTGGATCCCATGTTGTAAGTTTTCTATTAGGCTCGGGAGTCCTGTTTAGTCCCACCATGACATTACGTTTGAACTTCATTATTCTTACTCAATCTAGGTTTTGGCCATTACCTACAGGACTCCCCCATTATATGTTGCTCATAAAAACACCCAGGAGTCTTAGTTAATCTCTTTTCAGACTCCTTAAACATGAAAATATTGTCGAGTGAGATTGTCTCTTTCACACTCATTAAATGGATTTGAAAGGACGTCTATTTCGATATAAGTTTACCCATTTTTTCTGAGCAAATGGACTAATTATGAAAAAGGTATACTCTAGTCAATATTGGCTAGAATATTTCTCCTTGGTATTGTTTTATAGTTTTTTGGACCTAGGCGACTAAATCTACGAAAAATGACACTTTTTGAGTTAAGTCATGTTTTGCATCCCATTATCCTGCTTGCATTGTTGAGCCTAATGTCCGCTCCCTCTTTATTGTTATAAGCCTCTTGTCGCAAGAATTCTCATCATTAACCAAGCAATTCCTTCAATATATCATTTGCAGCTGAACACCCTTTACTTGAAGAGGAAACATCCCCTCGAGTGTCCATGTCCCGCATGTGTTCCCTTGCATTGAGCATAGGCATGTTCCACTACTTGGAACTAGTTGCTTACTCACGACACTCATTTCCTCTCTTGTATCATAGCATTTCATTTACTATGAAAAAACAAAAAAGAATGGTGGGAAAAGAATATTATCCCCTATTGACAGTAGTCATGTTGCCTTTGAACAGAGCACAAATTCTTGAGTCCATTTATCCAAGGTTTGTGTTTAGCGTGGCTCTATGAAGCTAAGCTCGTTACTTAGAGTTTACTCCTCCGAATGGTTATTATTCCACTCCCTACGGAGAGTTTGTTGATTCCTTCTACGTCACAAAATTCTGTCAATGATCAGTGTTAAGTCTATGCTTCTTGGGTTATCCATCTGTCTCATGCTCTTGTTCAAAGGAATTCTAAGCCTTTGTGGGCCATTCCTTAGGATTATTGACTTTGCATGTCGGCCATTGCCTTACAAGTGAATCTCAAAATCACATGAATTTGTTGTCCTACCCTGCACCCTGGGCCTAATTTTATCATTGGTAGGTGACCTTGAACTCAACAGATGGCATCTCTCCATTTGTCGTTGACTAGGGGGTTTCCCTTGTGTTCGACGATAACAAATCTATTCACACATCAGGATTCATGTAGTGTCTTGGATTCCATTAGACCCTATTAGTGGTTTCCTTGCCTTTGTTGACAATTTTCATCATTGGCTATTAGTCAAAGGGTCTCTTTCGTATACTACTTGCATCTGGTGCATGTGAGAGATGCACATGGTCATTGGTTCGTGAACATCCTATTTGTATGAGTTCATCCTAATCATCAAGCTATTGCTTTGTACCTTGTGTTGGATGATGAGAGATGCCTTAATGCTCTCCTTTCAACAGGTCTCCTTCCATATACTTCCACTAATTTATTCTAGAATCAAGATCTAGATTCATAAGATTACCTAGAGGCTTGCGGTCATCAGTGGTAGGTTCTCCCACCTTCGACGGTTGGGAATACATCAATGTCCCTTGATCGATGGATTCTTCAAGTGTTCGACCTCAACACCTCTATTCACACTTGTGAGATGTAATCGGTGCCTTGACACCTACTTTCATTATCGGTGGTTTGTCTCACATTTGTTAATGGTATACCTCAATGATTGGTAATCAAACGAAGCCTCATTGTGTTCAAATTCAACTCCTTTACTCACATGATGTAGACTTGCACCACAAGAAGATAGTGTAGAATACCTCCAGTTCATAGTAGCAGCATCCCATATATGTTGTTGTCTTTCATCGAACCAATACCTATATGACTTTAGTGATCATGGAAGATAAGATTGTACTACATTTTATACAAATATCTTTAGCTGATTTTGAGACTGGACTCTATTGTGTTTTGTTCGTGACTATGATTACCTATGGAATATGCCTACTTTGTATTACCTATTCATGGCCATGAACAACCATTTGTTATATCTCCACATGGATCTGCATTGTAATCCAGATTGGAAGCCATGTGTACAAAGTCAATATGAATTGTGATATTCTCATAAGTGACTAGTTATTCCAGTTGGGTCCTCACTACTCCACTTCTGGGAATTATAATGTATTTCATCCATCATGATCGCTCCTCTGACCTCATACATTAGGGGGCATCTGTTATAGAAGTTTTATCCACACTCCATGCATCTTGCTTTGATGGCCTTGCCTTTCCCTCTACAGACTCAAATCCCCCATTTTGCTCATTCCAGAGTAAAAAATTCAAAATTTTGTATATATACATGAGCCATAATTAGACAACAAGCGTATACGCAGGTTGCTCCATTACAATCTGTGTACATAGGTTTTTGTGCTCAAAAATTAAAAATGTGTTGGGTTTCCATGCCATGTCACGAGATCCGTGATCCTTGACCTTCCATATACTGGAAACGTTATGTCCTGACCCTTCAAGTCCATTTGGAGGCTATAAATTGAGCCATATAAAATCCTTTAAGGGATTCAATATTGAGAGCAAAGACACTCTGGAGAAATTTCACTTCATATTGAGTATGCATCCCTTTGTCCTTGAAAGTCCAAACTTCCTTTGTTCAACCCCCAAGCTCTTCATATCTTGAGAAGGAGAAACTCAATTACTCCGACTACGTGTGAGCTTGCCTTTGTGGAGGATTGAAGTGGCGAACGCCCAGGTGAAGGGACTTAGTTTCTCAGTTCTTATATGTTCCATTACAAAAGTTTGTCACCTATGTACTTATGTTGATTACATTAATAGAAATACTTTTTTTTCATCCAATTATATGTTGCAAATATTTGTATTACTTTCCATGGGCATATTTGTATACATGTAGTGGATTATGCTAGTTTATATGCTAACACTTTATGCAATTTCCATATGCTTTTGTATCTTGGTTGTTGAGAAAAAGTTGCAGGTATCAAGTGTTGGATCGTGAGCTCAGTCGTGGTCTTCTTCAAACGTCTGGATGAGGTAGGCTTCTAGCCTTTTGTTATCATTTCCATTTGTCTAGCATACTTGATATTAGAGTTGATTTTTGGGTGTCATTCCATCTGTTATGGTTTGCCCCAATCCATAGAGAGAATTTCCTCATAACAATGCTTGTTTATAAAGGGGTGAAATTCCATTGCCTTGGATGTAGCGACCCAAGTTCGAGAGTGAGAGTGATGCACACGATATTTCTTAACAATAGAAAATTTCCAATAGTAGCTTAGCCCTCGCTTCATTTATACTTTATGGTTTACTTGTAGAAATCTGAATCATGCACTATTCTAAGTGAAAATTCAAATGATTTTACAAACTCTATTGTTATTTGTTCTAAACAATGCAACATTAGTGTTAATTCAATACCTTGGTATTAAACGAATCCTATATTTTTTATTGGACATATAAAGAGTGAGTCCCATGTGATTTAGAACAAAAGGTATGCATTTTGGGGTTTTATTCTCATAACAAATAACCTCTAGTCTTGTCAAGTTGATGGAAGCACATGTTTGACACTATGAATTCGAAGAAAGGAAGGATGTTGAAGAAGAAAGGAAATGAGGAACTTGTTGCACTATAGCCAAATCCCACATTCAATAATACATATCCTAACATTGGCATACCTTCTAATAAAACATTTGGAAACCTATTCAAAATGTATCGAAGAGAAATTCCACCACTAGAGTTACTTGTTGATTCTCATAGTGGAGAAATATTCGGTCAAGTACGAACAAACTACATGATGCAACAATCCTAGTTGCAGAAGGTTGCTACCATGCCAAAAATTATTCCATGTTCATATGTGATATGCCAATACCAAAGAAATAAGTACATACTTGGAATATGGAACACGAAGTGGCTTGTATACCCCATCCACTTTCAATACAAGTTATAAAATCCTAGCATTAGAATAATGCTAGATAAGGAGGTTGTACATGAATTCACTAACAAGAAGGATTCAATTAAAGTAATAAAGAGCTGGTGGGAAGAATGCATGAATTTTCAGAGACATTGCACCCATTTGTATTCCACCATTTTCTTGCTTGAACCTATAACGGTCACAATGATGTTATCCAGTCAATTATATGGAGAAAATCATTGCTTCTATTTATATGAACATTGGATACCTTTAATATACCAAGTGTTGTACAAATGTTCCATCTTCATTTGGGCGAAGATCTTATCCAACAATATAAACATGGCCAAAAAAAAAGTTCAAAAGACCTTGAATGCATAGTGCCCTCAATTCCACATGGCTACTTTTCGGTAAGATGTGGTTTGTGCCTTCGGTATGTTTCGATATATGGGTGATTTGTGGCATCCTTCCTTTCCTTCCCCTTGTTCATTTTCAAAGTTATAGAAATACAACTATCTCAATCACTCTAAAAATTTATGCAATGCCTTCCTAACTACCCTTTATGAACTCATACTTAACCTTTCCTATCCAAGGTTCTCATATGAATCTTTAGTTGTGTTAGACCCGAGGATTGGTATGTTGAGCAAACTGACAATTATATTCACATTTATGACAACACCAAAGATTCACCCATTTTTCCATTACATGTCCTTGATAGACTTGTGCTCAAAGAGATAGCCTACCAAACAGCTAAACTTGGAGCTAATGCCAAGATTAAGGAGCTCAAGAAGGCTATGTTTCGTACATATCCTCTTACCATTAGGGCATACATATTGTAAGATTTTGGGTTTGCAACAATTGGGTTGATCAGATCGATTTCTACATATCACAGTCGATACGTTCAAGGTTCACGACACCTTGGAAAAACTATTCAATCATTTAAAGCACAAAATTTAACCTGACAATCTTGCCATGAAGGATGTCCCAACGAATAATTGTACCAACAAGCCCCAAATTTTCATGTGATTCGTATGCGAAAACAAGCAAAATATACTCAAATTCATCTTGGGAGTAATGATTATAAAATGTGATATTATAGTAGACATGGAACCCAAATATCACAAGTGGCACAAAGTTGGGTGAAGACATCGACAAAACTACAATAGAACCCAAAGAAATTACCATACTTGAAATTGCAACAGGGAAAGATGATTCGTCCAAGCAACAAACAAGGAGTCTTAAAGCCATGGGAGAAGAGAAATTTTGCACAATTTGAGTGAGTTCTTGTTCACCCATAAGCACAAAGAACAAAGTGTACTGCTCGTCACCAATTTTTACCCACACATCCATGCCAAGAAGGAGTTCATTGCTAGTATGCAAGGGTAAAACAATAGTTGGAATGGAAAAAAATGGAAATGGAAAGAAAGGGCATAATTTGGATGAGATTGTTGCATGGATAGAGTCGTGTAAGCCTATCTCAACCAACATATGCTCATTAAGGCAAAGTGAAATAACCCAAATCTACTCCAACATGATACATGTCAAATGAAATCTTATATATGCACTAGAAGACATTGAATCTCTATAATGAGATAACAATGGGTATATAGTCGAAGCTACGAAGATGGTTGAGTTACACAAGATACCATAATTTCCAAGAAACATTCCTCCCAACAATCTCATTGACATGCTATAGAAATGAATTGAAGAAAAGACATTGAGTGTGTTAGAATTGACAACCATTACCCAAGTTGAGCCATGAAAGTTTGTGGAAGAATCCATCACAAAGAAAGTTTTCTTCCTAAATTTTCTGCATAGATAGATTAAATTTATGATAAGCTAAAAGACAAAATTGACTTTGTAATGTCTTTAAATAAAAATTTGATTTCCATAAATCTTAACATAGTTATTGACTTGACAAGAACTGTGACCTCAAAATGAAAACTCTAGCCCTAAAAATACATATTTTTGAGTCAAAAACAACCCCCATTTCGAAAAGTGGTGCTACTAGTAGCACCTTTTTCCAAGAAACATTCCTCCCAACAATCTCATTGACATGCTATAGAAATGCATTGAAGAAAAGACACTGAGTGTGTTAGAATTGACAACCATTACCCAAGTTGAGCCATGAAAGTTTGTGGAAGAGTCCATCACAAGAAAAGTTTTCTTCCTAAATTTTTTGCATAGAATAGATTAAATTTATGATAAGCTAAAAGACAAAATTGACTTTGTAATGTCTTTAAATAAGAATTTGATTTATGTAAATCTTAACATAGTTATTGACTTGACAAGAACTGTGACCTCAAAATGAAAACTCTAGCCCTAAAAATACATATTTTTGAGTCAAAAACACCAAAAACAACCCCCATTTCGAAAAGTGGTGCTACTAGTAGCACCTTTTTTTATGTTAAAATTACCACCTTTCGCAACCATGGTTTTAACAACATAATGTTGTCAACAAAAACCTTAAAATCAACCACTGAATCAAAAAGTGGTGCTAACAATAGCACCATTTTTTATTTTCAAGATTAAAACTACAACTTCTTTGAAGCCTCTGGACATGACAATCAATATTACTGCAACCAAAACCCTAAAATTGACCCCCTAATTGAAAAGTGGTGTTCCCAGTATCAGCTTCTTTTTTTTCTAAAGATAAAATTGCAAGTTTTTTTTAAATCGTGGCTTTGACAATCGTTACCTTTAGATATAAATTCTTAAGGCCAACCCTGGAATAAAAAATGGACACCATCAATAGCCATTCTTTTCTTTTCTTTTTTTTAATCTGAGCTGAAAACTATAAAAATTTAGAAACCATAGCAAATATCATAAAAAAAAGGAAAAACCCCACAATTAAAAAAAAAACATGATTTTTTTTTAAATAAATAAAAAATAAACACTTTATTTTTTTTATTTTTTTTTAAACCACATAATTAGAAAAAGAAAAGAAAATAAATAAAAGATCATTTTTAAGTTAAAAAAGAAATGAAAAGCAAACATTTTAAATAATAAAAAAATAAGATAAAAAATATTAATAAAAACAATCAGAAATACCAATATACATTTTTAAATAAAATAAACATATAAAAAAAAAAATTAAAAATAAATAAATAAATAAAATGTTAAAAAAGGCAAACAAACATTAAAAAAATTGTCAAAGAATAAATAAAACAAAATAATCATCATTAAATAAATAATTAAATAATATAATATAATAAAACAAAGTAACAAGCATTAATTGAAAAAAATAATAATGTTTTACATAATAAAGAAAAGTAATTGTGAAAACATCACAAATACTTTGTATTGGCGACCCCCACCCCTATCACTTAAAGGAGGGGCTCAACCATCCCTTTAAGCGTTGGAGGTAGCCAATACAAAGTATTTGTGATGTTTGGATGGCAATATCGGCATCGCACCCCAACAACATCACAAATACTTTGTTTTATTATGTAATAAAATAAGAAAAACCATTTTATTTAAAGGAAAAAGATTAATGTCCATTGAGACCAATTGGTCTATTGAACCTTAAGAAACTTTTAAACATAGTTTTCTTTGTCTCAAACACCAGATTAGATGATTGATTAGGGTTTATAAAATTTACATGTAACCAACTCTTCAATACTCCACCTCACTCATGCATCTATTGGGTTTAAGAGAAGTGACGAGTTTTGAAACCCTAGTCTGATAATGAACTTAAAGCTCCAAGCTCATATTGTTCAAGTCACACAAACTCACCCTCTTTATCAGTTCGATTGCCAACATCTTGTGGCATATAATTGCAAGTATTCTTTGAAAATAGTTTACTTGTTGATGACTTCATTCCAAGCTTGAAGTCACGCATCAAAATTGTAGGTTTCGAAACCCTTCTCTATAAACAACATATTATGAGATTTGAACCCTTGTTTTTCAAACTCATATACATTATATCATTGCCAGTCGAGTTGTGGTTTTTCTTTTGACTATCCACGGCTTGTTGAGGTTTTGATCGATATATTTTCTTGTAGGTTAAACAGTGATATGGTGGAGTTTCCTTTGTTGTCATGATTGTTGACATCATTCTTATTTGGTATAAAATTTATGAATGATTATATTAAAGATGTTGTGAAGTTGTGAATAAAGGATGATGAAATAAAAGTTATATTGTGACAATATTTGATACATATAACAATGGATTTCAGTTTTAATAAGGATGCTTTATGGCTCTATTTTTTAGAATATAGAAGATGGTGTGCTCATTTTACCATTTACGATACCCTCATCACCCAACCATAGGCCGAAGCCACCCTCTGAGCATCTTAACCTTGACTGATAATTCCTCCGGAAGCAAACCCTAGGCTAGATAGCCAAACAAAGGGTAGCGCACCTTTCCCCAAGGATAGCGCATCACAAAAAGCTGATCAGATAGTCCAAACCCTAGCCAAGAGATATTCAAGCCAACTCCCAAACTCCTAGCTGCAGCAGTTGCACCTGTAGCTCTCCTCCACACGTGCGCACCAATCTGGGAACTGCAGTGCGCACCAAACTGGGAATTGTAATTCTGAGATGCTGTCAAATGAGAACTAGCGCCCTGTATTTATACTGGTTCTGCCAAATTTTTTGGGGCCGACTTCTCCTTCTGGATATGTGTATGTTTAGTATATTATTATTATTTCTAGCTGACTTCTTCTCTTGGAGGCTAATAACCTAATATAAATTATCTTCTTGAGCCGACAAGGCTTCTAGGGTTATTAGCCAACTCATTAAGGTTTTCTCTTGCTTTCTGGAGTCTTCTATTCTCGTCAGGTTCACACATGGAGGTAAATACCTCCCGCAGCTACCATAATATTAACACTCCCTCCTAGCTAGGGAGGTATTACACGTAATGGTCTTTGAGCACAAAAACATACCATTCACTTGGTAGCATCAACATAGTCGTCTAGACTATCTCATGACTAGATCATGAGCATCACCATCACCATCAGCTGCATCATCTCTCGAAACCATACTTCCTCTTAGTAATCAGATATGATGTTGGATAAGTCACTCACACCATAGAGTGATACAAGAGCCACTCTTATAATCTAGAGGAGTAAATGCTCTGAACCAATTTCCGTCTGGAAAATCTTTGTTCATCATTCGTCTGGATGGTGATTATCTCTGATAAACTGTTGATAGTCTTCAAGGCAGTTAGAACAAAAATAGAACACAACTGTGTCTATCCATAGTAGTACATAACTACAATTCATTGGTTCTCTACCACATCAAGTAACACACAAGTACTTGATCAGCAACATATAGTCACAAACAGTGGAACATATCCACCACAATAGTCTTCATCTACTATCATACAGTCTTCATAACAAACATCTAGTAGCAACCTGCATAGAAACAATGTTATGATATATACTGAATTATTTGGGCCAATCTTTCACTCATATCTGTGAGTTCTGAAAGAATATATGCCTCATGAATAGTGGAACATATCCACCATAGTAGTCTATATCTATTGTCTTCATAACAAACATCTGATAGCAACCTGCACAGAAACAATGTTATGGTATAAACTGAATCATCTGGGCCAATCTTTCACTCATGTATGTGAGATATGAAAGAATATCTGCCCTCAGTATAGAACATCATCAATGGGCTATCTTCCCTATTCTTCTCAACCAAGGAAGAAGGATTGTTTCTGATTTCTGAGCCTGGACCATTCCTCACCCTAGGCCATTCTTCCTACACTAATCAAAGTGCACCCTGGACAGAATGTATAAACCCTAAGGAATGTTTGGACCATTCCCCACCCTAGGCCATTCCTCCTACACTAATCAAAGTGCACCCTAGAGAGAATGTATAAACCCTAAGGAATGTTTGTACCATTCCCCACCCTGGGCCATTCCTCCTACACTAATCAAAGTGCACCTTGGAGAGAATGTATAAACCCTAAGGAATGTTTGTCTCGAACCATTCCCCACCCTGGGCCATTCCTCCTACACTAATCAAAGTGTGCCCTGGAGAGAATGTATAACCCTAAGGAATGCTTGTCCCTGATTGTTGAGCCTGGACCATTCCCCACCCTGGGCCATTCCTCCTACACTAATCAAAGTGTGCCCTGGAGAGAATGTATAAACCCTAAGGAATGACTATCCAGACCATTTCCTCTGTTAACCACAAGAGGAAAAGATTGTCCTACATCAACCTCCAAAACAGACCATTCCTCATGTTAACCACAATGAGAAATCGTTGTACGACGAGGCAAGCTAGTCTTCTTGAGTAACCCTCAAGAAGAGAGACTGCCCTAGACTACTCCCCATGTTAACCACAATGGGAAGTCATTGTCTATGATACATCAGCAATCAAACTACTTTCCATGTTAACCACAATGGAAAGTCACTGTCCGTCAGAAATCTCAATCCACTTTCCAAACAGGAGAGCATCTGTCCAAGATGGACTATTTTTCAATGAATGTCTTCAATAATATTTTCAGTGCTCCCTCCTAACTTGGAGAGTCATTTCTTCCTTTTTCAATAAGAAGGAAGTTGTTTCCACGAGCTCTGGCTTGAGTACGCAAACTCTTTCATCTTGGATGGAAGTTTTACCAAAATGTCTGCTTATCTGCTCATCTGTGGAGATATGTATTGGAGAAATCATTTTCTTCTTTCTGGACTTCATCATGGATAATGTAATGCTTGATTTCAATTGTACTTTAGTCTGGAACACTGTGAAGGCTTCATGTAGATCTTGAACAATAGAGTATACCATAGTTGGAAAAATGGAACATATCTATGTGGCACTTCTTCTGTCATCATGAGATCTGATCTACTGAGTAGTCATCTTGATGTTTATAGGAAATCTTCACCATGCTTCTGCTGTGCACTGGATATTCTCCACCAAGTTATCTTCTTCTATCTGCATACAAGAGTCTATTTTCTGGTATGCTTCAAAGTCTTGAGATTTCTTTTCATACGCTCTTTATTCAATTTCTCTGGAGAACATTCTTTGCATTCATTTGATGTAGAATTCCGACTCATGGATGTTGCGGATGATATAATGACTTAAGTAGAGATAAGTCTGGTTTACTGGAACAAGTAATCATCATAGTCTTCTCCCTCCATCTGGGAGAATCTCTGGTTCTAGACCTTGCAATATTTTCATTCATAAGTCTTCCGTACATTGTTTCTTCATCGCGACTTTCAGTTCTTCTGCTTGATTGCTTTTAGTGAGTTCATATCAGGATAGTAATCTTGTGATTCTTGATATAATGACTGGTTGTTCTGATTTCTCTTTCTTTCTTGGAATCTTCATGTTTTTCTTTAGTTCTTGGGTTCATGGAGTTTTTTTTTTTTTTTTTATAGATCCCATGCCCTAGAGATTCCACTTCTTCCTTTCATCATAGGATCACGGATCTGGATGGACAACCAGGAATACTTTAAGGCTTCTCTTTGAAGAAGTCTTCTTCTACAGTTGAATTGAACACGTATTGTCTTTTATGGCTGCTACCATGGATATATATATTTCATCATCTGCAATGGATCATAGGATTAGCTCCCTCCTAATCTTTGCTTCATGTAAGAGTGCATATAATTGGCTCCCTCCGTCTAACGGAGTCCATGCTTCCATCTGCATCCTTATTGTCTTCTGCAATATATAATTGGCTCTCTTGTCTAACAGATTCCACACTTCTATCTTGTTGTCTTCTACAAAACGTCATATGTCTTTTTCCAATTTCCTCTCGATTGTTGACTTCTTTCTGTCTTTGCTTCTTCTAAGTCTCTTCACGATTGATTTGGCTTAATGGCTTCCACATGATTTGTATTTCATCCTTTCATGTGTATTATATAATGATATCCATTTTCATCTTGTTTGTTCTTCCATAGGTATAGTTCTTCTTGGAACACATTTTCTTCCAAGAGATAGATATACAAGATACGTACAAAGACGATGCAAACAAGATATGTACAAGAAATAAGGAGAGTGTAGTTACCTTTTTAGAAGAAGAAGTCTCTTCCATCCTGCTTAGTTTTCTTTGTAGGTTCCTTTTCCTCAGCAATCAATGCTTCATGTTTCTCCTTCTTTTTCTTTAGTTCAGGACACTGATTCTTGTAGTGACCGTACTTTTGACAGTTGAAGCATTGTACTTACAAAATGTCTTTCTCTTGATTTGGCTTCCTCCTTGAGCCAAACTTCCTTTTGTTCCTGAAGTTCTTGAATCTTGTTGTGAAGGCTTGATCTTCGTACTTCTTTTGGGGTTTCTCTTTTGCATTGATCCTTGATTCTTCTTGAGCACAGCAAGTCCAAAGTTCTTCAAATGTCGGGTACTCCTTCCTTGTGTTCATGCTTGCGGCAAATGCATCCCATGTCTTGGGAAGACCATT